>CAKNYM010048672.1:107862-123384 GCA_932195095.1 Andricus curvator
GAGAAATACTTGGATTCAATTCGAAATACCTAGAATCAATAAAGCAATTATCCATAAAAGTTGTCTGATAACTTAGCAATTGTTAAAAAATTTATTGAATTTGTTATAAACAAATAGGTGGGTGAAAATGGATTCATGGGGATTGGCAGCGATTCGTCAATTGATTCGCACTATTTTTGAACAATTTAGAGAAATAAACCGTTTTTTAATTAATTTTATTAAAAATAATAAATAATTTTTCATTTTATAAACAAATTTTATAAACAATTATCCACAGCAGGTATTTATGATGAAATAAATCAAATTTTTTCTCCTAAATCTGCCAAAAATTATACAAAAATTTCACTTACTGATCATATTTAGTCATCCAATAGCAATTGATGATTGTTTAAACAAAGTTAATTAACAAATGCACTGTTAGGCTATTTTTATAGGTAAAGACTTGGTTTTTTCTTCGTATTAAAGTGTAAATAGCTAGTTTCTAGATATTCTTGTAGCTTACATGACATTCAACAATTTCTATTGTTAATAACAATTGTTTAAACAAATTTTTTTCATACTAGGCATTTTGCAACCAAAAAAAAATGCGTTTGAAGGTATTAGCAGCCTGTTATTCATTAATGGCTCTTTAGTCATTGGTAAAAAATAATTGATAATTATTTAAACAAACTTAATAAACAAATTCATTTTTCGGCTATTTCTGAAGGTAAAAACTTGGTTCTTTCAACGTGACCAACTTTAAATGAGTAATTTAAACATTTTTTTCAGAAACTTCGATAACGATCAACTGTTTTCATTGTTATTAATTATTTTATAGACAAATCTTTGTCCTCCCATACATTTTTAGGCAAAAAATTCGTTTTTCTTATGGAATATATTAACAATTATTCAGACAGAAAAATTGTTTGTATAAAATTATAGATAACAATAAAAACAGATGATCGTTATCGAAGTTTCTGAAAAAAATGTTTAAATTACTCATTTAAAGTTGGTCACGTTGAAAGAACCAAGTTTTTACCTTCAGAAATAGCCGAAAAATGAATTTGTATATTAAGTTTGTTTAAACAATCATCAATTATTTTTGACCAATGACCAAAGAGCCATTAATGAATAACAGGCTGCTAATACCTTGAAACGCATTTTTTTTTTGGTTGCAAAATGCCTAGTATGAACAAAATTTGTTTAAACAATTGTTATTAACAATAGAAATTGTTGAATGTCATGTAAGCTACAAGAATATCTAGAAACTAGCTACTTACACTTTAATACGAAGAAAAAACCAAGTCTTTACCTATAAAAATAGCCTAACAGTGCATTTGTTAATTAACTTTGTTTAAACAATTATCAATTGCTATTGGATGACTAAATATGATCAGTAAGTGAAATTTTTGTATAATTTTTGGCAGATTTCGGAGAAAAAATTTGATTTATTTCATCATAAATACCTGCTGTGGATAATTGTTTATAAAATTTGTTTATAAAATAAAAAATTATTTATTGTTTTTAATAAAATTAATTAGAAAACGGTTTATTTCTCTAAATTGTTCAAAAATAGTGCGAATCAATTGACGAATCGCTGCCAATCCCCATGAATCCATTTTCATCCACCTATTTGTTTATAACAAATTCAATAAATTTTTTAACTATTGCTAAGTTATCAGACAACTTTTATGGATAGTTGCTTTATTGATTCTAGGTATTTCGAATTGAATCCAAGTATTTCTCGAAAACCGATACTTTTTTGAAAATTTTTTTTTGTTTTTTTTCCATTTTTGTTATAAAATAAAAAAAAACAAAAAACTGTTTCCAAAATTTGCCATGACAGATTTATGCAAAATTTTATTAGCTTTAATTTGAAAAAAAAAACGTTTAAATCGGTTGAAAAGTGGCTTCTGAATATCAATTTGTCCACAGAAACTTTTTTTGCCCCACTGTGCAGCGTCCTCCGATTAACATTCAATGCTCTGTAAAAAGTTAATAAGATGTAATATTGATGTTTTTTTTATTTTGCGCCTCAAATAATCATATAACGCATTTTTATATGTTTCAATAAAACACTAGTTTTATTATTCAATCATTTCCAATAAGCAGCATTTGGACAATGCTGTCCCGCATTCATACGATGCCCCGCAGGTTTGTTTATAACAATAGAAATATCTTAGGATTGGAAAACTTGATGGTTTGGTTCGCAGGAATATGATACATTGGAGAAAGACCTCTAAACGTATGTAGTAAGAAATAAAAGGTCTTTTTTATAAAAGTAAGTGATAGCTGGGATAAAACCTCTAATCCGTTGACATTCTGCTAGGTGTGTACTATATCTACCGACTAAATAAAAATATTTACTTTACCGATCGTTGAAAAATAGAATGAATCTATGGGTTTGCAAAATCATTTTGTTTCGAGGTAAGAGTTTTATCATATTATCAACTAAATTTTATGGTAGAATTACCATTTAAGCATTTGTCAACTACTTTATTGGTCGCCGCTGTCTCGATAAAGAAGCCTCAACTATTTTCTAAATTTAGTTCATTTTGGACTTGAATGAGGTTAATTTTTGCAATTAAGGGATGGAATGATGTTCCATCTATCAGAATATAAAATTTTCATTCTATAAGTATTTCAAATAATGTTGCAAGCGATATATGCCGATGAATAAATCATCCATTATCTTCATGTCAAAACTGTTTTCTATAAAATTTTTCTTTCACAACTTCAATTTTGAATATTTGTGTTCATAGCAACATTTTCCTAATAAAATCGATTTATTTTATGCTAAGAATAATATAAATGGTTAAGGAATAATGATGTGAGTTGCAAAGATGCCTTTGGCGTTATGGTTCCTGCTGCCCCGGTCTGCCTCATATTGTTCCATTTATCTTGATTTCTTTAATTATTTGAAAATAAGCCAGTTTTTTATAAAGATCTGAAGAGAGTCTAGCAGTTAGCATCAATTATGACCATATATTTATTTAAGCTTTGTCATTGCAGAATGCAATTCTTGTATAAAAAATAAATTGTGAAATTTGTTTCTTTCGTGGTCATTAACTTTTACGACAAACGGATGCATGAAGCAAAATAAGTCAGAAAATCGTGCATGTACGGGACAAAGTGCTTTCGCCCATTTTCAACTCTTTCTTCCTTTTTTTTATTCTTTGCTCTCGCCAGTTAACGCAATGAAACTCCTCGCTCGTTATCTGGGATCTTTTCACGGAAGGAAAGCACACGATGCTTTGAAGAAAGGATCTGGAGGATCGAGAGGGCGTTTAGAAGTGAAAAGAATTTCCGTTCAAGAGCTTTTCTAGTGACATCGATAAAATAACCCTTTGACTCGTCGGAGAAAAATAGGGACGTTATCGTATATTTCACGATAAAATCTCGATCTTCCGGTTCCATATTTTTATTCGAGTGATGTCTTTTACTCTTTATTCCCCACAAAATGTATGCTTTTTTCACCTTTTATTTTCTAGCAGAATAAGTATAACTAATGTGGGCTACAAAAATCAAAACTTTTTGACTTTCTTGATACTTTTTTAGACAAAGCCTTGATGTTAAGAACCTTTCAAATCAAAATAAACAAAAAACATAATCTCTGATTTGGACGAACTGAAAGGGTGCAAAGCCGAGTCTAAAGGCTTCGTTGTGGAACTCTTCAGAAGAAGCACTTTATTTAAGAAAGTGCACTATTCAACTGTTAGAAAATGGAATGTCAAATCAAAAGTTTCCAAATATTCATAAATAATACAAACAAAAATTTTTTGTCTTAGTAATATTATTTATTAAACTTCAAATTTTCATTATAATGTGAAAACCTGCGCCAGAAAATTTAAATTTAGATGGATGAGTGCCTTCAATATATACGTTATCAAAATGTGCTTTAAGAAATTCTTTTTTCAAATACTTGATAAAATTCTTTCGTCATTTCTGTGAATCAAAACATTTCTCAACAGGGGTCTATTAAAAATAAGTTATTACTTAGAGAGCGTTATTTAAAAAGCTGTAAGCATTTAGAGAGACATTTAAGATCTCTAAGAATATAAAAAATTAAAAGACACGAAAATATAAAATCTATGAAAATAAAAAATAAAATAAAGCGCATTTTTATAAGCAATTGATTTGTTCACAAGTACTCATATGAGAACACAAAAAAAAATTTAATTACACGGGGCTTCTTTAATACTTGTGTTCCAAAAAGGTGTTCATCAGTTTGACGTACTTTCATTTCTTTACTACTTTAGTCCAATTTCAGCAATACTATTTTGGGATAAAATTCCTATGTGTACAAATAATAATTTTTGAATTATAATTGAATGATACTTTTCTATTACTTTTGTCCAAAAAAGTTGTTCTTCTGGGGGGCATACTTTTAATTGTTTTTTTACTTCAGTCCTAATTTAGCAGTATTTTATGAGAACATAATTCCGATATGCATTCAAAAAAATCTGCCCGCTTCGCGGGCACATTCTCATGGCGCGCTTCGCGCGCGGCTCGCTTCGCTCGCAAGTTTGAGCGCGCCTAGGGCGCGCGACTGTTGGATCTCGCGCTTCGCGCTCGATCATATATTTATCTCGCGCTTCGCGCTCGATTATGTATTCACCTCGCGCTACGCGCTCGGGCGTATTTGCATCGCGCTTTACGCTAGGCTCCTCTAGATTTTTGAACTTCGTGTTCGACTTCGATGAAAAGAAAAAGTTTGTTTGCAAATATTATAAAATTATCAAAACCTCTACATATTAAGTGATTGTTAAATTTGTTTTTATTTTAGACTGAAAAGGAACTTTATTTACTCAAGGTTCTATCGACCTTAAGGAACACATTCTCATCCAGACACTCGCGCTTCGCGCTCGATATTTGATTTGAAAATCATTTGAACCGTATGATAGAAACAAAAAAGTTGGAGCGCACTTACGGCGTGCGATTTGGTAAATACACTGAGCGCGCACTTTGTGCTTCGTGTTATATGTTCTTCATATACAAATTACTTAATTTGTATTTGATTTCAAATGGAAAGTAATGATATAATTGAGGCGACAAATTTTATTAGTTAACATTTTATTTTAGCTTGTGCCGTTTATCAAAAAAGTTAATTTTTTCATTTTGAATATATTCTTACCACAAAAATTGATTACGGGTGTGTAAGTCTTTTTTGAATGCACAATTTTTGTTCATTTATATGTTTTCGTACCTTGCATTGTTTTTTCAAAACTTTGATTTTTTTTACTGTCAATGTTATTTTCACGAATAAAACAAAAACCACGCATCCTATCGAAACATGAGTCACAATAAATTTGTACCTCTTCCATGGATGAACAAATTTTGTTTCGGTCATTTTTTCGTAGCTGGTAATATTCGTCTGAAAATTTGATTTTTCTATTTTCAATGCTGTTTTTTACGAATAAAACAAAAACTACGCGTCATATCAAAAAGTGAATGATAAGAAATTTGTAGATCTTTTTTAGGTGCACAATTTTGGTGAGATGACCTTTTCTGGTATCTTGCATAGTTTTACAGCAAAATGGCTTTTTTGATTTTTCATTAATTTTTTGTGCGATCAAAATTTGAATTTTTTATTTTTCGAAAAATTCAAAAAGTTGTCATGAAAATATTATAGGGTGTTCAGGAATCAACGTTTTTCTCCTCTTGACTTTTTTTCATATCGTGCGTTTTTCGGCTTAAAATGTTCATTTTCGTTTGTTTTTTGGAATTTTGAAAATGCTATAACTCCAGTAATTTTTTTTTTATCACGAAAAGCCATAAGAATATTTTGTTCGTCATTTTACGTAATACTAATAACCGTACATAGAATTTTCAAATCTTCCAAAAAAGTGGTCTCAAAAATTTTCAAAATGTGCTCACTTTTTGGATTTTCATCCAAAATAGCTGGTTAACGAACTCGTTCTCTATTTTTCGGCCATAAAAAAGTGTGCCAAAGCTCAATCAAATCTGATAATTTTTTCGAAAGTTATCGTGGCTACAGACAGACAGACAGACAGACAGACTACAGACTACAGACTACAGACAGACAGACACCTTCGTAAAAATCGTTTTTTCTGACTCAGGAGGTCTCAAAACGTGGACATTTGATGAAAACCGACTATGTCAAATTTTACATAAAACCAATACCTTCTCATTAGAATGAGAATGTAAAAAGCTTTCAAGCAACTAAAATGGAAAATTTCTAATTCTTTTTTCCTTATTCTTACTACTAGAAAAGGTAAGAAAAATTAGTTCTTCAGAGCGTCACTTATGAGCATTAGTGGTACCTTATTTGCGACCATATTGTGTTCGATTCAATTAATTTTAATTACACTGCTAAAAAGTAGAATTAATTATTTATATACAAATTCACAACATTTTTGTATTGAAAATTGACAATTTTTAATTGAAAATTGTAATGGATATGAATATATCAGAGGCCCAGTAGTAACATTCGATTTCAGTGAGACACAGTATTCACGGGAAATTCACCCGAGTCAGATTACTTATCTGTCCTTAATTCTTCTAATCTTTTTTTCTGTGAAATATTAATGAATTTATTGCTGAAACCAGACCAAAACGAAAAAAAATACTTTCGCTATTTTCGTTCTGTTTCTGTACTTGTCAATCGTACCTATATTCACTCAATTTAAGTCATTATATCAATCATATCATTATATGTGTTCACAAATATTAAAAGGTAGCATCATCAAATATGAAGTTATAACAATTTTGTTTCTAATTTTTTTCCCATATGCCAGAACGTAACTGAACTGCGGTAGATTACTTTTGAACCTAAATTTGGATAATTGTGACAATTGTCATGGCAGCGTTTTTATTTGCTTCTATATTAAAATTGACAAAGTATAACAAAATAAAGCAGTGTCTATATGTACCAAAGAAATACGACTTTTCTTACTATTTGTATCGAACAAAATTTGCTTCCTGCTCTGATTATTACATTAATTTTAATTTCAAAGAAAATTTATTTACTAAAGGTTCTATCAGCCTTAAGGGTCATATTCGCACGATTTTATATGTGTATTGATATGATTTTCTAACAAATTATATGTGAATCAATTTTCTGATCTGACTCTGGTTTATTCTTCATCAAAAGTATTTCTTATTTCTTTTACGAGTATAACATAGTACTGTAGTCTTTAATTTATTATTAATTTTTCATAAAATAAGAATTTTTGTTTAATAAATTATTTTATATAATATATGTAATAATTAACATTTTAGTTGTTATAAAATTTTCTTTTTAAAAAGGCAAGCCTGTGGATCTTTCTGAAAGTACCAATTTTTTTAGATTTCTGTTTCGTATCTCGCGTTGTTTAGCTGAAAATTTGAAACTTTCATTTTTCAATAGCATTTTCAATTTTTAAAAGAAAAACGGCGATTCATTAAAAAAATAATTAAAAGCGACTTTATAGTTTTTTTTACAGCTCTAATTTTTTTTGTACACTTTGCTCATATTTTACGTAGTTGGCTAAACATTTGAATTTTCGATTTTCAGTAGCAGCTTCGAAGTTTAAAAGAAAAACTCTTTTCCGTATATCGCATAGTTCGGCCTGAGAATGGATTTTTAGATGTTTTTAAAAGCATTATTATGATTGAAACAAAAAGTATATGTTTCATTAAAAATTTGAAGTAAATTTGTAGATATTTTTGAGATGAACTATTTTTTTCTGAGAATTTTTTTTGTATCTCGTATAGTTTTTCTGGAATATGGAATCTTTTATTTTTTGAAAAGTTTTATCATGATTAAAAAAAACTATCGTTCTAATCAAAAAATGCTCTGACGTTGATTTGTAGATTCATTTAAGACAAAAAATTCATTTGTTAACACTTGTTTCAGATTACAGATTTCCTGGAAAATGGAATTTTTTATTCTGAATAAGATTTTTCACGAATAAAACTAAAACTGTCCGTCAGTAAACATTTTATTTATCTTGTGCCGTTTTTACGAACATATACATTTATTATTTTTCACGCTTAGAACGAAATCTGTACCTCTTATCAAAAAATGGTCTAAAGCGAGGGACTTCGGACATAATACATAGGAAAATGTCTTTCTGCGGATTTGGCTGAAACTTGGTAATATTCGAGGTTATAAGGGGCCAATAAAATATCCATGAAAAAATGTAAAAAAATGGACAGTCTTATCGCTATACGGTGCATATACAGTACATATGATATATCTACATTGTACTGAGGGTTGAAATAACGACCAAAGTAGAATCACACATTACATTTTTGTCGACATTACATCCGCTTATCCCGATTACTCTCACATCGCGCTTCTTGCAACAGCCGGTCCGCTTCTTGCAACGTTAGAACGCGAAGCGCTCAATATTTTCAATTATTTGCAATGTGCAGTTGTGCCAATCATGTATTTCGTCCACTTTCAGCAACGAGGGACCGCTGAGCGCTCAATATTTTGAAATATCTACAACACTCACATTTTGAGGGCCGCAACAGTACTGAAATAATGTCAATACCAAGTGCGGTAAGGCTTATTATATGAATCGTTTGCTTTCTGCAACGTCAAAACGCGAAGCGCTCAATATTTTCAATTATTTGCAACATTTACAGTTTGAGGGCAGCAACAGTCTCAATGTACGGCCAGTATCAAGTGCTATTGTGCCAATCATGTATATCGTTCACTTGCAGCAACGTTTAAACGCTAAGCGCTGAATATTTTCATCTAACTGCAGCACACACAGTTTGATGGCAGCAACGGTGCGGTACTGTCTATCATATAAATCGTCAGCTTTCTGCATCGTCAGAACGCGATGCGTTCAATATTTTGGATAACCTGCAACACTCACAGTTCAAAGGAAGCAACCGAGCTAAACTAAGGTCAGTATCAAATAATGTTCCAAACATTATATCGTCCACTTTCAGCAATGGTCAAGGTTTATACATAAATAACACACTCATTTCTTCGTGGGCAGAAATTGTGCTGAGGTCAACCCATTCAATCAATAACCAAATGCTAAGACAGTTAGGTGCTGTCTTGGCATATTATCGTGCGCTTAGCGTTCGAAGGTTTCTGACAGTGAACGATGTACATAATTTTGCACAATAGCACTTGATATCGACTTTCTCTTAACATTTTTGCTGCCAATGCGAGAAGCCGACGATTTATAAAATTGCCATTACTGCACTTGATGCTGACATTATTTTAGCACTGTTGCTGCTCTTGAAGTGTGTGTTGCAGTTAATTTAAATCATTGAGCGCTACGCATTCTAAGTTGCGAAAAGCGGACGATTTATATGATTGTCAACACTGCACTTGATACTGACATTATTTTAGTACTGTTGTTGCCCGCAAAGTGTCAGTGTTGCACTTAATTCAAAACATTGAGCGCTTCGCGTTCTAACGTTGCGAAGAGCGGACGATTTATATGATTGCCACTACTGCACTTGATACTGACCTTAATTTAATCCTATTGCTGCCCTTGAAGTGTGTGTTGCAGTTAATTCGAAATATTGAGCACTTAGCGTTCCCACGTTGCTGGAAGTGGACGAAGTACATGGTTGGCTCAATGGCACTTGATACTGACATTATTTTATTTGTTATTAGCGCACTTGATTTTGACCTTATTTTCGCACCGTTGTTGCCCTCAAACTGTAAGTGCTGCAGTTAATTCAAAATATTCAGCGCTTGGCGTCTGGCTGTTGCAAGAATCGCACTGTGAGAATTAGCGGGATTAGCGGATGTAATGTTGAACAAAATTTGATGTTTGATTCTTATTTGCTCGTTGTTTTGGCTCTCATTACTATGCAGATATATCATATGCTATGTTCTTGAGCATTTGGCGCTCTATAGCGCTAAAACTCAGCATTTTATACATTTTTTTACGGATATTTCATTGGCCCGTTATAACCTACAATATCATCAAGTTTCAACTAAATCCACCGAAAGACATTTTCCCATGTATTGTGTGCGGGGTCCTTTGCAGATCTGTTTCAGATAAAAAAAATTTTTCTTAACAATTTCTTTATATCACAGTATTTCTGGAAAATCAATTTTCTTTTTTTAATAAAATTTTTCACCGCTGAAATGAAAACTATTCGTCTTATCAATAACTGGTCTTTGAAAAATTTGTATGAATATTTAGATAAATAATTTTGTCTTTGAACATTTCATTGTGTCTTATGTCGTTTTTGCACAAATATACATTTCAATTCTTAATGTTATTTTTCGTGATTAAACGGAGATTACGCATCTTATTAAATGCCGGTCCGTGTTAAATTTGCGAAAAATTTTAAGTAAAATAATTTTCTCCTCAAATATTTCATTGTATTGTGTCATTTGCCTAAAAATATAAATTTTTTATTTACAATGTTATTTTGGATGATTAGCACGATAATTCTCGGTCCAAAATTCTGATTAAAATTCTGTTTAACGAACTCAACCTTTCTTTTTGGCCCCTAAAAACGTGTTCCAAAGCGCTATCCAATCCGATTAGTTTTTTAAATGTTATCCACCATACAATCGACGAGAAAGGCAACTCTCGACAGGTAGACATCACAGTAAAAACCGTTTTTTTCGGATTCAGGGGGTCTCGAAACCTAGAGATTTAGGGAAATCCACGATAGTTAGTTTTCACAAAAAACTCATACCTTATCGTTATGATGAGAATGTAAAAATTCGGCTATTCCTACCTAAATTTTGTTGCACGTAGCCACATCCTATAAATGAAGCATTACTTGTAAAGCAAGATTAAGACCATAAGCCCGGTCACCATAAAACGGAGTTGCACCTGAGCTATTACTTTATCTTGATACCATTATTATGAAGCAACCGGAACGTGTACGTCATCCACTGCTTCTCCTTCTATCCTAGAAGGTAAGCAAGAGTGGGAAATTCACGCAAGAGACTTCATGTGGATGTACGAGTCGCTTAAGAAAATCTGTGCTTTTTAGAAGTGAGCAGGATGTGGCCAGAACCGTCCTTCCATGAAGAAACTCCAAGCTCAGTAAACCTTTACTATTTCGAAGGAGGTATATTCGAAGTACGGAAGATCTAGGATGTCAAGTTGCTTCAACTCATCGACGTTCCATTTTGCTGCACCAAACGTGTAGAGCAGTATAGGAACGGCCAGCATATTAGTCGCCTGGATCTTATTTTTTCCAGATAATTCGTAAGCCCAAATTTTTCTGAGAATTTGGCGATATCTTTTTCCAAGGGCCGTTTTTAACACACGCACATCTTGGGTTTCCGCTTGCGGTATTCCAAGATATGTATATGTTTTTCCAATACCAAGATGTTAAATGGTATTTCCGCCTATGAGTTGAACATCCTGATTGTGACGCGATGATGTAGTTTCTAGTCTTTCTTGGTGTAGGTGGAGGCAGACACACTTGTCCAGTTCGAAGCTCATGCCAAGCGCTTTAGAGTATCTATTTACCGCCTCCATAAGGATTTTAAGGTCCTCTTTCGAGCAAGCAAAGAGTTTAAGGTCGTCCATGTATAAAAGGTGGTTGACCGTATATTCTCTTTTGTTCGGCGAGCCAGATAGGTATCCAGAGCTTCTGCCTCGGAGCACAATAGATAGAGGCAAGAGCGAGATGCAGAAAAGTATCGTACATAGAGAGTCTCCTTGAAATACCCCCCTCTTATATGTGATATAGCTTGAAGTCACTTGTCATTTGTCAGATGTTATGACAAATCTTGTCCGCCACAAGAGCATAAGCTCTTTTATGCATCTCACTATTTTTGGATACACCTCCGGGCACTCAAGGAGCTTAATAAGTAGCTCATGGTTCGTGTTATCGAATGCCTCACGGTAGTCAATCCAAGCCATGGACAGATTGCGTCGATACCTGATCGAGTCCTGGGTAATACACCTGTGTTTAAACAAGCTATGGGCCTGTGGTTCTTTGGTCTTGACAAATTTCCGGTCTTAGGGATCAATACCGTGCATCCTTCCACTAGCCACTGCGGGACAGGTTGTTCTCCGTTTAAGAAAGTAGTAAATATACGAGCTAGATGTTGATGCGTAGAAGTGAACTTCTTCCACCAAAAGTTTTTGATTTTATCTGGCCCTGACGCTGCAAAGTTCTTAGTTCTAAAGATAACTTTCTTCACTTCTTCAGCAGTAATTAGTGGACACTCTTCCTCTGGATCTTGTAACCTTCGCCTTTGACAAAAGTTACGAAAGAGTGATATATCTGAAGCGTCTTCTTTTAGCTGATAAGTATCTCCATATACTTGCTCCCAGAAGATTCGAATCTCTTCTCGACTACGAAGATTTTTAACGGCACGTGACGCTTTATTGAGCAGACGGGAAGGATGAGTAGAAAAGGTGGAATTTTCCTGAATCCACTTTACTCGCCGTTCAAGGCGCTGTTTCGCTGTTGAAAGAGATCTTATTTTTTGCGTCCAGTGCTGCTTGATGGTCAACAGTTTAGAAATGTTCAGCATGTGATTTGCTTTTCTTAAGTTTGGAGCAAGTGCCCTAAATTTTGCAGTGAATTTTTTATTTAATGTTATATAGCTAATCACGCACTGAATATTTGATGCATGCTGTCTCGCCGTTTCAATTTTGAACTGAAGCTGTGCAATACGCTCGCGAGTCTTACTCAGAAATACTGAAGTATCGTTCCTTCTATTGTCGCTAAGCAGGGAGACCGCCTTCTCGTAAACTAAACAGTTCAGATTCCAGAGATTAACATCTTCGGGGAGAAAATCGGGGAGAGCAGCATTAGCTTCAGTTAATTTGTCCATCCTAAGAAAGACTTTCTGGTGGATAGATCTCCTACTTCTCATGTTGACATATATTATATTTATATATTCGCAAAAAGGATATCTGATCTCTTAAATTCTGAGGCGTTTGATGAGCATATTCCTGGTGCATATTGACCCAACGGTCATGTAACCTCTGCATGAATCCTCTTTGCGCCGGTGAGCTTCTTTGTCAACAGGTAAGGATGTCCCTCCTGAGTTGGGCCATTGTCTGGTCGTCGCCTCAGTTCGGTCCTCTTGCTACTCCCAACTGAACCATGGCCTTCATCCGAGAGAGGCCTATTGTGGGTGGCACTGCGCGATACTAGTGTTGTAACAGCATAATTAATTGCATTGGGGCGTTAGCCCAAAGCAACGTGGCTGACTGCAAGAGCCGGAGCTCTCGGGCGATGAGGTCGCCATATCCCTATTATTACATACATATTATTATGATTATCATGTAGGCCCACCTTCCACTCACAGGTACTCATGACCTGGTACATTGCTACTAAACACGGTCGCGAAACGCGGCAAGTGATTAGTAGATTTGTTGGTCAGTCGTTGTTTCGGAACTCTGTATTCTGCCTGCGCATGCGTCATGAATTGCGAGTATACACACTGGAGAGCCCATCTATAGGGATCCAAAATTCATTCTGGAGAGCCCATTTATAGGGATCTTGATTCATACTGGAGAGCCCATTTATAGGGACCCGTCTTTCTTACAAGCGCTAGTTGTAATGCCAACTACTGCGACCAATGATTCAAAATATTAATTTTATTTTTGTACATTAAACGGCAAAAGACAAACAAAACTTCACAAATGCACAAGGATATACACATATGCAGAGAAGTCAAAAAATAAAAATGTGAATATCACATTTTTCACGGCTATCCCGCCGTGTACGCGGGATGGCCACATAAGGTGATTTTATCCGCTATCATTGTTCACGCCCAGAATACTCCAGACTATGCGGCAAATGTTTAGCAATACGGCCTTCTAAATGAGATGTAGCGAATTTCGAGCTAATGATATTGTCAAGGGGAATGCTTATGTCTATTATTATCACATGTTGAGCACGTTCATCTGAACACAGGACATCTGGACGATTGTGCCTGACTAGGTGGTCAGTCAGAATAGTCCTGTTCCAGTAAAGAAGATGGTGTTCGTTCTCTCATATTTCACTGGGCTATATTTGTAGCAAGGCTCAAATCTCTCTAGTGAACCAGTGTTCAGGGCAATTTCTTGGTGAATGATCCCAGCAACATCATTATGTCTGAGCGTGTATTCGTACGAGGTCAGCCTCGTTTAGCCATCGAATATGTGCTCCATGTTCTCACTGGGATCTCCACAAAGGCGACATCTGTCAATAATTGCCGCCTCTCCACAGCTGTCCTTTCATAGTGCATTCGGTGCTCAGACATTTTCACGCGGATGATTCTATTAAGCCTCTCGAGGTCAGTCATGGACCAAGTGATCAAAACAAAGGAATATGTTAGAAGAGGAATGGAATGTTTTTTCATTGACTTTGTGATGTTCTTTGCACTGAGGCCAGGCGGCAGAATCAGACTAAGGCGACCTAAAAAACCATTATCAAGCGCCTTTGTAATTGTGGGGTAGAGCGAAACCCTCGCTTGCAATATGCCAAGATACCTGTACGATTCTTCATCGGTCATCGCCTCAATCAGAGCACGATCGTCCAGTATTAGTGGAGCATTTATCTTTCCACTGGAAAAATGCAGCTTTTTGCATTTGTCGAAACCCAGAAACATTCTAATGTCATAGGAGAACTGCAGCAATATGTTAACTAGGCTGTGCAGTTTCGACTCTGAGCTTTCATAAACCTTTATGTTGTCTATGTACAGGTGGTGTGTAAGCTGTGACTCAGCCACTCCCACCCCAAATTTGAACTCATAGGACGTATTGTTGAGCATCCAACTTAGTGGGTTCAATGCTCAACAAAACCATAGTCCGCTGTATGAATCACCTTCAAAGATTCCTTGTTTAATGGGAAATAAACATGTATCCCTCACCACCCCACGACTAAAACATTCAATCCTTGTGCACCACTTGTGCATAACGTGATGCAGAAATTGGATGACGCGCGGACTTCGTCCTTTTCTAGACGGAGCCACGTCGTGTCCAGTTGATTCGAACTAAGAATATCGCAGATGCTCGACCAATATCTGGCCATTTCCTCAACCTTAGGTGGTTCACAGTAATTTTGAGTCTTTCTTTTGCCATCTGTGATTCCGCAATAGAAACGTTTTTCGTCTGCCAAAAAAGTTCTATTGTCATTGCTTCTCGCAATCGCTCTCTAGAATCGTCGCAGTTACGCTGACAGGAACATGAGGCTTTGTTTAAAAAAGTCAATCACTTCTTTCAGGTTCGTAGATGTTCTGAAACTGATTCTATGTGGGCGAACTATCTCCTCCACTTGGCAAGTCTGTCTCTGAGACCGATTGCGTTTTCGAAATTGGTACAACCGTCTCAGTGTTGCTGTTATTTTACTAATCTCGCTTTGAAGTCTGAACTTTCATGGATGTTAGTAGCCCGGCCTCTGAGTTTTATTCTCATTATCACACGCAACCGCAGAGCAATATGCAAGAGTCTGCACCTGCAGCAAGCTCATATCCTGCTGCAAGAGCAGAGGCAGTATCTCGGTGATCAAGCCGTCAACTAACCAGTGAAGGTCCTTGTTGACTTTCGATTGTGGCAGATTATTTCTCATTTATAGTTTTTGATCTGCGAACTGTAGAATGGCATCAGTGAAGCATACCATGAGACGCAGGCTTTCGTCATTGAGCTC
>CAKNYM010048672.1:130001-157679 GCA_932195095.1 Andricus curvator
TTTTTTATTTGCATTTTTGGCGAAAGGCCTTTTCTTTTTGATCTTCTTTTACGAATTATTATCTTGGGATATTGCATTGGCATTCTTGAGCAAGGTGGAGGTTATACCTACGCCATTGGTCTACATTATACAATGCAATATTCTTTTAACCTGACAATCGTGTCTTAAAGATTTACAAGCAGACGAGGAGTTGCACTGCTCAAACTGGTTGAGAAAATCTTTAAGTACGAATCTCAGTTTCTAAGGAAATACCTCGTACTTAAGAAAGGACTCGGAAAGTCCCTGAAATTTATGATTTAATCTCTTCGAAAAGAGATCTATAAGTCGAGTCCGCTCGCAATCGCTTGCCTTTGCGTTCTCTCCGGGAGAACAATAGAAATTTACCTGGGGCCTGCGAATTCCTTAGCCCAGGCGTCTCGCACTGAACGTGCCTAGCTTACTATTTCGCCTCCGTGAGGTTGTACACTTGATAGACAGGTAGTCTTTAGATTTATTGGTCATAATTACCAATTAGATAATCCCTGACTCTATTCTTGTGTGCTTTATAATTTTAATAGATATTTTGACGTGTGGTTAGCCCCGATTAGATAAATCCTAAAAAGTCCTTGCTATGCAAATCACCTTCCTAGAGTGAGACCGTTATTACATGAACGTAAAATAAATTAAAATCTCTAGGAAGCGTGCAGCTCGTTTGTAAAGAAAGGACGATACCTGAGTCAGGCTATCTTCTAATAGATTAAGAGAAGACAAATAGAAAATTGAGTAAATAAAATACTTATTTTATTCCGATAGGAACCTAGATTTTGATTTGAATACAGAATTTCTAGGGTATACTAAAACTAAAATCTGCCCGTTGTGCAGAAGACTCTATTGAGTCTATACTTCTTCATTCTTTCCAATTAGGATTTGTATTTGATTTTGCATTATATCTAGAAATAAATATCTACTATACTTAGTGTAGCTAATACTGCCCGTTGTGCAAATTAACTTTCGTTTATAAGAGCATCTGCCAAATTCTCTTCAGCGAGAACATTATTGAATCGTAGGATTCGTCTAATAAAAAGACTTCCTCTCCGAGAGGTTTAATTAAAGAATATCATTTTGTTCGTTAACCAAATTATTAATTAATTAGCTAGGGACTTAGAGACCTGAATGTAAAATATAGGGTAGCTCAGGCGTAATTGAATAAAAGAAATTTGATTTGTAATCAGAATTTTATCCTTTCTCTGTGAAAGACCCCTTCTTACACATCATTATTTAAGTTTTTTTCCGGTTTAATAATAAAACCCATTAAAGTTAACTTAGCCTAAAAGTTGGCGGTTACAATTGGCGCCCAACGTGGGGCACACGAGAGTTGAAAAAAGGATAAGGTTCTCAACTTAAGCGCATGGTCCTATGATGGCCGAACGAAAACAAAAACTCGTTGCGGCATTTTTTAATGGTGACAAAAATCTTAAGCGTGTTTATTTACCACCACCTGCGAGTCAGAAAAATGTTCCTCACGGTATGGAAGATTTAGACCGAATGCTTAGCCAAATGAGTATTGAACCCCGTAGTATAGAAAGACTAGATAAGTGGCTCGAAGAGCAACAAAAAATGCGCCAATCCTAAGTGAAAGAATAGTGCGGTTTTAAGAAAAACATTACAAAAAAACTTTACTCTGCATAAATTGAAAGTGGAAATAAAAACAATTCAATTGTGACAAACAGTTTAGCAACAACCATCAAAATGAGCAAAACAAACCTTCGCTCTTCGCGCTCCGCGAAAAAGTCCGGTACCGATCAAGGCTGTGAACAGGACGATATGGATTCAACTATACGGAACGTCTCGCCCGACAACATGGAGGACGCCAGAAGCACTCCGTCGGACGCGATAAATTCACACTCTGAACACATATGGGTCCTGATCAATCAAAGGCTGGAGGAACTGGAGAAGAGAACTCAGCGAATCCTCGCTGAGGATAAACGCTATCGCGAGCAGCAGGAGGCAGAGAAGGACCAGACTCTACAAAAGCGATTCGCAGCACTAGAGAATAGCGTAAGCCGATCCTTAGAGGCCACTACCACCATCACACAGAGCATAGAAGAGAGGGAGGCGCGTATGCAAACACAACTCAGCCGTTTGGAGACCGCCCAGACAAGAGTAGCAGAACGAATCACGGAAAATCTAGATCAAAGATCTCGAGACTCAGTGACCATGGCCAAACCCAGCATTAAATATGTATTACCTGAGTACAATGGCGAGGGAAGCCCAATGAAGTATATTTGTCTGCTAAAACAATATTGGGAGGCGGTACGTCCAAGAGAATGCGATGCCGAATACCTTATAGAAAAATCACTCTCAGGACCGCCCAGTGATTGGTGGGCAGTGGTAAAAAGTGATATACATGAACTCGACAGTTTCATCGTAAAGTTCCAACAAAGATATTGGAACGAGCACACACAACATGAGGTACGAAAGAAGTTAGAATTCGGCCACTTCCAGACAGGCAAGGACAAATCGCGTGCCGAATATGCCACTCGAATGTTCGCGCACGTCAGCGACCTCACACCTGCCATGGAGCCTAAGAAAGTAATAAGGAAACTCGCTCGTCACTACAGCGACGAGATTAAATATGCCATCGTCGGTCGAGGCATCGATAAAAGCGAACAACTCATCGAATTACTTGAGGAGTTCGACAAGATCGGCCACACTAACACTGGATACGGCGATTGGAGAAATAAGAATAACTCCTCATGCGAAAATTATTCCTATAACTCCAACGGTTGGAAGGCACCGAATAACAACAGCTCTCGACAAAACAACACCAGCAATGGAAACAACTGGCAAGCTCCACAGTCAAGCGGAACTGCGAACCGGAATAACGGTAACACAGGTGCGAAACCTACGACAAGTTCTGGGGGGCAGCGCGGCCCGTACGAAGGTAACTCCTGGCGGCAACAACAAAATCCACAGCCTTACCGCGTACAAAATATGGAAGTGGAGGCGCTTGGAAACCCAGAACACGAAGATTTCCACCAGGACGAACAACTGCTGGACTCGGGAAACGAGCCAGAGCCACGTCAGTAAAACAAAACAACGAAAATATTGACGTGGCGCATGAAACAATCTACTTCGGGAATATGCTCACAAACACACGCGAAGAGCTGACCGAGGAAGCGGAAGGGGTAGCAGAAAAGAAACGATCCAAGTGTTACACAGCAAACGTACAAATCGCCTGGATCGTAACAAAGGCTCTAATTGACACCGGGGCAGAAATTACCTGCATCTCGGAGGAGTTTCTTAATGGAAACAAAGAGCGCTTCACTCGTTACCCATGCTTGCCATTGGCAGGTGTCGCCGTAGCCGGACCCCTGGGGGCAAGGCGATACGTCTCACTCGGCAAATCTACGCGGACGTTCAACTACCCCATACGACGATCCAATTAGCATTCTTGGTGGTGCCACGCCTTTCAAGAACCTGCATCATTGGGATCGACGTATTGGACGAGCATCGAGCCAATATCAATCTCGACACGAAAACACTGACCTTCCCCTACCTGCATGGACAGCCGGCCATCAGAATCTTACAAGATGAAGGCGAAAACAAACAAGAGGGAGATTACAACGTATGCACGATTGAGGCCTCCGAAACCGATGAGAGGAGACCCAATGGAAGTTCCGAAGAGGAGGAGCATGTCGAAAATAATCTGCCACCAGACATCACGTGGGAGGAAGTCAAAGACAAAATGGAGGAGTGTCAAGGACTCAATGAAAAAGACAAAGAGGGACTCGGCAAGATTCTATGGTCTCATCGTCGGGTGTTCCGTCGAGAGCCGGGGCTTTTGAAAGACTACCAGCATGTATTACAAATACGTGAAGAAAAACCCTTCGTCGGCCGCAGCTACCCAATCCCAATGGCACACAGGGATAAAGTGAAAAAGGAGGTCCAACGCATGCTCGCCATGGGCATAATCCAACGCTCAAACAGTCCATACATCAATCCCGTAGTACCTGTGATAAAAAAGGACGGAACTATACGGCTCTGTTTAGACGCGCGCCGACTTAACGACATACTAATTGAAGACTGGGAGTGCCCTGAACCAGCAGAGGTACTTTTCCAAAAATGCAAAGGAATGAACATCATGTCGAACCTCGACATGACCAGTAGTTTCTGGCAGGTGCCGCTGCACCCCCAGTCGAGAAAATACACTGCTTTCCAGTACAGAGGACGCAGCTACGAGTTTCGAGTAGTGCCGTTCGGCTTGAAAACCAGCACCGCAGCTCTCGTGAGGGGTCTCGATCACGTGCTGCAAGGACTCGGCGACCAAATAATTTCATTTGTGGATGATACCTTGATCACATCAGAAACGAATGAAATGCATCTCGAGCACTTAGAAGAAATCCTCAGAAGACTGGAAAATCACGACCTTACACTCAACCTCACGAAATCACATTTCTTCAAAAAAGAAACGAAGTTTTTAGGCTTCATATTGACTACGGAAGGAGTGAAACCGGACCCCGAGAAAATCAAAAACATCCATGACTTTCCTCCCCCTCGAAATGTCAAGCAACTACGAGGCTTCCTCGGATTAATCAATTTTTATTCTAAATTCAGTAAGGAGCATGCCTCAGAGACAGTAACCCTTCTGAAATTAATAAAGAAAGGAGTCACGTGGAAGTGGGATGAAGAGGAGCAGAAAAGTTTCGAGAAAATAAAGAGTTTATTTGGGACGGCAATCATGCTTTATTTTCCAGACCCCAGCAAGGGATATTATCTTGAAACCGACGCCAGTAATTATGCGCTCGGTGCAGTCTTATATCAGCTGAATGATAAGAGAGAGAAAGAAATAATTACCCTTGCAAGCAGGACGCTGAAGGGACCCGAATTAACTTATTTCACGACGGAAAAAGAGTTGCTAGCCATCGTGTGGGCCTTGCAAAAATTTCGAACGTACTTACATGGCGCCGAAATTATTAATAGAACCGATCATCTGGCACTGACATTTTTAAAAACCTGTAAATTTGTCAGTGCCAGATTAACGCGCTGGATCCTAGCAATACAGGACTACAGAATAAAGATTGAGCACCTGCCTGGGAAGGAAAATATCATGGCCGATGTGCTGAGCAGAATCCACGATGGAGATAGCTACAAAAAAAATCGAGGAGAAACGCGGGTCACTATCAACGCGCTCAGCTATCAGTGGAATAGAGAAGTCGAGCAAATGATAAGAAACAACCGGCACGAGAACAAGGGAATAAGACAACGGTTGGATGGAACCCTCACAAGAGAAACTGCAACGTCTGACAACGGGAAGCGGATACTCAAGAGGAAAATTGAAGCCATCACATAAGAATAAGTGTACCCTATCTCACATTCTGCTTCAATTTGGGTGGCAGATGTAACTCGCGAGTTACAGGACCAGCCTGGGCATAGGCAAAAGGAATATCTCCTGCGTGATGCTCATAGAAAAGCAGCATCACACAGGAGAAACTCTAAAGCGCAGGCTCCAGTACTCCCACGCAGCTAAATCTTACGTAAGCGTGGGAGGGCAAAGAGGAGCGAAGTAAATAAAAAGCGCTCCCCGGCCGAAAAACGGCATTCAGAATCTCGCGTCTGAAAAGCGCGGATCACAGGGTGGAGACCTTGTGAGAAGACCTGAGGATTGTTTCCTCTTTTCTTGTCACACAAGTTCCTCACAAGTGGAAAAGAGATAAAGTATTTGGCCTCAAAACCAAACACTTTAAATCTTTTTCCGTAAAGAATTGCGCTATCTTTAAAAGAGCTGAGGGGATTATATCGCCAACGCTGTTTCGAAAAGAAGCTCAATTTTAGAGTGATCATTCGTTCTTCAGAACCTAGTGAATGAATTCTTTTAGAAAGCGATCTCGAATTATCTGTTGTTTATTTTTGTGGCTAAGATTCACTGGAAAATCTCCTTGAATTTTTTATTTGCATTTTTGGCGAAAGGCCTTTTCTTTTTGATCTTCTTTTACGAATTATTATCTTGGGATATTGCATTGGCATTCTTGAGCAAGGTGGAGGTTATACCTAAGCCATTGGTCTACATTATACAATGCAATATTCTTTTAACCTGACAATCGTGTCTTAAAGATTTACAAGCAGACGAGGAGTTGCACTGCTCAAACTGGTTGAGAAAATCTTTAAGTACGAATCTCAGTTTCTAAGGAAATACCTCGTACTTAAGAAAGGACTCGGAAAGTCCCTGAAATTTATGATTTAATCTCTTCGAAAAGAGATCTATAAGTCGAGTCCGCTCGCAATCGCTTGCCTTTGCGTTCTCTCCGGGAGAGCAATAGAAATTTACCTGGGGCCTGCGAATTCCTTAGCCCAGGCGTCTCGCACTGAACGTGCCTAGCTTACTATTTCGCCTCCGTGAGGATGATAGTATATTACACTACAAGGGCATCATGTCGCGCAGTTCAGGGCTTTCAACCTCCTGCACGTGTGAGGCATACTATTTTTCTTTATAGCCGGTCGAAAGTACGTTTACTATATTATAAAAAATAGAACCACGTTCCAGCAGGCAGCCCGTTGCGATGCACGTTTTTGATGCCTGCCCCTGCCCCGACATTTGAAAGCACGAACGGAGCGAGTGCTGTTGGTCGGGGGCAGGCATCAAATACATAGGAAAAGCCACATAAAAACGCTGATAAATTTCAAGCAAGAAGCTTTGAGGTTATACGTAAAAATGAGAGTGAGAGCGGTTAGCGACTCTACAGCAGTGCTCCCAACGCGGGCACCTTGCACTACTGCGCATGCGATGCATAAGGCGCTTCATTGGCTGCCGTTCGTGCGCTTATTTGAAACGTTAAAAAATACAATTTTTTTATTATTTATTATTTATAATCAAAAATAACTATATTTTAACATGTTCAAGTCGTACGTGGATGGTTTTTTATATATTCTGAGCATTAGGTTAAAAAATAAAATGAGACTTTAGTAAATAAACATGATATTTTCTTAGAATATATTAAAAACCATCCATGTACCACTTTAACATGTTAAAATATAATTATTTTCAATTAATAACAATATATAACAAAATTGTATTTTTCAAAATTTCAAATAAGCGCGCGAACGGCAGCCAATGAAGAGCCTTATGCATCGCATGCGCAGTAGTGCAATTGCCCGCGTTGGGAGCACTGCTCTACAGTACTGGCTGGCGGTAGTAGCGGCAGTCTTATGCATCGGTGTCAGTGATGCCAATGTGGGGGCGCTAGTTGGTCGCAGTTGGCGCGGAATTCAAAATGGGTATTAAAAATAATTCTTGCAATTGAAATCAATAATTATCATAAAATTCACAAGAATCTATATAAATAGTATTCATTGAAATTTTGTCTCTGAAATCTAAGTTAGTCTTTGGAATGCAATGAAAATAAACGATTAGTTAGAAAATATATGTGTCATAAATTTGTTTCTCAAGTTGAATCAAAAGTTATACATTTGATATGTATTCTTGTGCATTTTTTAATAACTATTTATTTGATTAAAAAGAATTGTAATTAATACCCATTTTAAACTCCACGCCAAGTGTGGCCAACCAGAGCGCGACCCTAACGAAAGCGCAGTAGCTCAGGGCGCACACATTGGCATCACTGATCGGTGTGCACGATCATATTTTTTGCTTCAGCTGTTGCACTGGGCGTACGTGTAATCTTACCAATGCAGAAATCTCAGGCTTTATGCCTTAAAATTGATGTCCAAGATACGTACTTTTGACTGAGGTATGCAGAAAAACTCATTTTCTGGCCTGTGGTGTTATCTTCAATTTACGTCGGTTTAATAAGATACAGTTGAATTGACTTTTGACAATCGTGACTCAATAATTTGAGAAAATTATTCAATTAGAAACATTTTTATTCAAGTATTGCCTTGACAAAGGTGTTGGGTGGTTTCAAAATGTTGAAAGATAAACTTTATGTATACTAATTTTTTAATTCAACTTTTTAATTTTCTTTTGAGATCACGCTTGCTTATATGGAACAGAAACTGCAGAATAGGTGTCACAATATGAGTTTCTCCTTATTCATACAGTGTTAAAACAATACAAATATTACAGAAACTTTTTAATAACGCCGAAGGGGATTGGATAACATTTGTATCACTCATAAATTTGTTAGAGGTATACAGTTTTATTGTATATTGAATTTTCTTGGAAAGATGCATAAGAACTCCCACGCAGCAATAAATAAAATTATAAAACTCACGACTCAGTAGAGATAGGGATTTTTTTTAATACAAGTTTTTTAATGTTTATATATTTTTCAAACGTCGTGAATAGAAAAAATTATTATTATTTTTTTACCATTACGTCAAATTCCTTTTTGGGTAAGCATGACTCACTCGGTTCTAACCTCTTTATACTGCTGAAGATCAAGGAGTTCATATGAGAAAAATGAGAAAGGGAAGTGTACTTTTGGTGTATTATTTATATGTGTGTATTATTTTGGGGCTAATTTCAGGTATTAAAATAAGACTCAAAAAGAACAGTTTCGAGTGGTACTGAATGAAAACATTACTCGGAAGTAAAATTATTTGTTTAACATTGAAAATAACAGCATTAAGTTATTCTATTCAAAAACAGAACACGCAAAAAATTATACTGTGACAAAATAACTCTATTTTTTTAAGTATATAAGGGTGAGGGGGGTTGATGTAGATTTCTAGATTAATCTAGAATAACCGTGTTGCTTATTCAAATAGTACGTTCCTTTCACAAAGTTGCTCCGACCCAGGTCGCTGATCAATCTCTCTAGCAATCAACCTAAGCGAAATGCTTCACAAAGTCATAATGTCTTATAGATGACACAAAAATGCGCAAGCTTGCTGACAATCACATAGTAAGATTCACACTCTTTACTCTAATCACATCCACGAAGTAAAGCTCTCCACGCGGGCCCATTGGTATCTATGATCTTTGGTTTCAGGCGTATCCCAATCCAATGACACTCTTTTTCCCACATTTATCATAAACTATATTTCGCTATACATTCTTGACGTGGGATACAACTTTAGCTTCCTTTAATTTTGTGTTTCTATGGCTTTTTATATTGTTTTTTACTGAGGGACTTATTTCCACATTCCCACAGTTCCTTCCACGGTCTTTTTCTGGGTACGCTACCATTTAATTTACCTAAATATACTTGTTTTGTCAGTCGTCTTTCTTTCATTCTCTCCACATGCCAAAACAATCTCAACGAATTTCATTCACACTAATCAAACAGTGTCTCCGCTGCACCACATTCTTGTAGGATTCTCTCATTACCGTCTTTGTCGATTAGCGTTTTACCGCACACAATGCGCAGGTATTACACGCTGACCGTGTTAACACAGTGGATGCAAGTACAGAATTATATTTTATGCACCAAAATCGTAAAACAAAAATGTTCAGAAATCAAGACGAGATTTCCCACTACCTCCTTGCCCGCTCACTGAAGACAAATATATAACAGAAAAAAAAGTGAATGAAAAACGAACCCGTGATTTTGGTGCATAAAATAGTTTATAAACAAGTATATTTAATTCTGATCTTAAAGAGAAACATGAAATGAGTGGAATTAAAACTTTTCTAATGTACTTGAAGTATGTTAAACTTGTATTCATTCCGCGTTATTTTGCGAAATATAAACAAATTTCCACCTTTTGTAGAAATTATAAGCTTTGAAATAAACATTGTGTCTCATAAACCCTAATTTAGCAGAATCATATGAATGGGTGGTTTCTATTGGAAATTCCAAGATATTTAATCAGATAATACATGCATCTCGCGCTTCGCGCACGATAATGCATTTACTTGGCGCTGCACGCTCGGTCTTTGTACTTCCTCCACATTTGTGCGCAGACCTTTTAAAATTAAAGGTCAAAGGCATCGACAACTTTCCGACACTGAAAGAGTGTACCAAAAGTTATCATGCTCACAGATAGACAGATAGACATACATACCGACAAACATACAGACAGACACATTCGTAAAAATCTGCTTTTCGGGTTGAGAGGTTCTCAAAACGTGGACATTTTACAAAAACAGGAGGGGGGTGCTCAAATTTTATTCAAATCTAATGCCGATTGGCATGAAACCTGTGCGCACAATTTACGGGAAAACACTGATGGACAAAGTGAGAAACGAAATAATCTTCAAAGAATGTGGTGCGAAAGAGACAATAGTTGACACACGGGAAAGAAATCAGTTAAGATTGTTCGGACCTGTTCAAAGAAGGAAAGATGAACGTCTGACGAAACAAGTGTATCAAAGGTAAAGTAAATGGCACTATACCCAGAGGCAGACCGCGGAAAGAATGGTCAGAATGTATGAATGAGACCTTAATCCGAAAAGACATAAGAAGCCATAGAAACAGGAGAGCTTGCATGAAAAAATGCATGGACATGAAGGAGTATGCCAGTAAGAAGTAAAGTATGCCAGGACAGAAAATTGTGGCGACAAATAGATTATAAAGAGAATGTGAGTAGAGTGAATGACGCCTGCAACAAAAGGCCTTGGACACTAATGGGTCCGAGTGGGGAACCTCACATAACAACCTTGTGAAGCTCTTCACTTGGGGTGATCGCTAGAGCGATTGATCAGCAACATGGGTCGAAGCAGTGTTGCAGAACGAACGTGTTATTTAAATAAATAACACGAAAATTCTAGATCAATCTAAAAAATCTCTGCCTCTTTCCCAACATTACTATTTTCCAACCGAGCGAGTCACGCCTACACCGAAAGGGAAATGGCTTAATGGTATAATAATAAAAATAATGCCTTCTCTGATGTGAATGTAATAAACTCACAACCGCTTAATATATAATAATTAATTTTGAAGTTGCATGAGGATGCTAATTTGGTGGAAAACCAACTTATTCAATATTTCGAAGCTAACAGGTACAAACATGATAATATACAAACAAAAATCTGCCCTCTGCCTAATAGTCGCGCGCCTAGGGCGCGCGACTGTCAGCTATCGCCCTTCGAGCTCGATAATGTATTTACCTCGCGCTGCGTGCTCGGTCATTGTATTTCCCCAACATTTGTGCAGAGACCTTTTAAAATTAAAGGTCAAAGCATCGACAACTGTAATTTGGTGATTGTGAATTCTCTTTCGTTGAAGCTCCTTCGGCTTTAACGAACACAATCTCATCGTGTATCTCGGGCTTCGCACTCGATTTTGTTCAGAATATGAACATTTTGACATTATGTTTGATACTTTTATATAAAATGAATATTAAATTTATTTATGTACCTCGGTTTGAGATTGCTTATTCAGATATTGCAATATAAAGTACAAATTTTATTTATCATGATTACTTTGATATTTGTTTCTCATTTTGCATTAAATTTTATTCTCAACTACCCTGAAAAATGCATCATTTCAATAAATTTATGTTATTACATTTCATGATATTCCATGGTAATGAAACATGCGTATTTTCATTGTCTTGTTTTTATAATTGAAAAAGGTGCGCATACTGTAAAAAAAAAAATTTTGTTGGCAAACAATTTATTGCATTTTGTGCCGTTTTCCCATAGATTTAATTTGTTTATTTTCATTGTTATTTTCTACAATTTAAAATAAAAATACGCATTCTAGCGTAAAGTGGTTTTGAGCAAATTTTGTAGATATAATTCAAGCAACAAATTTTGTCAAATAAAATGTTATTGTAGCTTGTGCCCTTTTTCCAATAACGTAGCTTTTTCATTTGAAATATATTTTTATAACAAGAGTGTATGAAAAATGTGTAGATCTTTTTTGGTTGAACAGCTTTGGCTTTTCAATTTTTTCGTCTCTTGTGTCGTTTTTCCAAATGTTTAATTTTTTTATTTTTAATCTTGTTTTTTACGATTGAAAGAAAATCTACTTGTACTGTCTAAAAATTATAAATAACAAATTTGCAGATCATTTTTGGGTGAACTACTTTTGTCGATTAATTTTTTTGTACCTTGTGTCGTTTTCCAAAATTTTAATTTTTTTATCTTTGATATTATTTTTTACGATTGAAACGAAAACTACGCGTCCTATCAAAAAATTGTCCATGACAAATTTGAAGTATTTTTTTTTGAATGAGCAACTTTTGTTCATTCATTTTTTCATAGTATGTGTCGTTTGTCCCAAAATGAAGTTTTTTTATTTTTTAGTGTTGTTTTTTCACGAATAAAACAAAAACCACGCATCCTATCAAAAAATAATTCAGAACAAATTTGTATCTTCTTTTCGCGTCAACAACTTTTGTCTCATCCTTTTTCACGTAGAATATGTCGTTTGTCCAAAAATTAAATTTTTTTAATTATAATGCTGTTTTTTACGAATTTAAACAGAAACTACGCGTCCTATCAGAAAATAATGTTTGACAAATTTGTAGATCTTTTTTGACTGCAAAATTCTTGTCGTTTCATCTGTTTTCGCATCTTATATAGTTTGACCGCAAAATGGAATTTTTCATTCTTTATTATTTCTTTGCGCGATCAAAATTTGAATTTTCGATTTTTCAACAAAATTCAGAAAGTTGTTATGGCAGTCTGGTAAGGTGTTCAAAAAGCAACGTTTTTCTACTCTCGACTTTTGCTTATGACGTGCGTTGTTTGGCTTAAAATGATCATTTTCGTTTGTTTTTTGAATGTTGTAAATGCTATAACTCTGATAATTTGCTTTTTATCAAAAAAAGTAATCGTTATAAATTGTTCGTCTCTTTCGATACTAAAAACGACCGTACATAGAATTTTCAAATTATAAAAAAAAGTGTTCTCAACAATTTTGAAAAAGCTCTAACTTTTTGAATTTTTATCAAAAATGGTTGGCTCACAAAGTTGACCTTCATTTCAGTGCAGCAAGTATACTAAAGGCCAATCCAATCTGTCAATTCTTTCGAATGTATCGGGCTCACAGGCAGACAGACAAACATACATACATACATCCAGACAGACAGATAGACGCAATCGTATAATCCTGGTTTTTCGATTCAGGGGGTCTAAAAACGTGGAGATTTAACAAAAACGGGGGGGGGGGGGGAGATGGTCAAATTTTACACAAATCTAATACCTTCTTTGATGAGAATGTAAAAATGAGTCAAATTGCTTGCCACTTCCGTTAAGTTGCCATACCTAGCCATGATTTTGTCGTGTTAATTAAAACTTTAATAATCATATTTAGTTAAGATCGAAGAAGCCAAAAGCTATTGTCGTAATGTCTTAGTGCATAATTATGACTTCCTGTTCGCGAAAAAGTATTTCTTGTTCATTCGCATTGGAATTAGTATAGGTCATGTCTGCAAAATATTCTGTTAGTAGAATGAGATATGTGATTCTATGTTCTTAGAAATTTAACATAAATTTGCAAGTCAAAGCGCAGTATATATAGTATTATAGAATTCTCATAAAATGTTCCTCCTTGAAATAATTATCAAAATAGTGACACTAAGCTTAAGATTTGATCCAAACTCTTGGGTTGCCTATATGAATATAGACAGACATACAGACAGACGTTTTTTCGTGGTAAATGCTTTCAATTGAGACATACATGTTTACTTAAAATTATCCAAAGACATATATTTTTTCTGAATGTTGATGAAGCGATGTTTACGAAATTAGCAATTTTCAGAAATGTATGATTGTTTGGATTATTACTTTTCCTATTTGAAAAGTGTACTAATCTGAATAGATTGGTTCAAAATCTGTCACAAACTGTATACTCACCTGTCGTGTAGTACCTTCTGGTTATGCTTGATCGATTTAACTTTATACTATGAATGTCTTTTGTGCTCAGGAGGCTCTTTATATACTCAAAAAAGTGGACGTCATTGTTCACAATAATAGCAGTTGTTTTGGTTTTTTGCCTATCGTAAGTGGAGCATGTTTTGAGAAAATACGTAGTAATAATCCTGCATTTCATGATAATAAGCAGTTTATCTGTAAAAAAATGCAGCCGCATGACTTCGCTTTTTAAGGTGTTTCCTTATACATGTCAACGATATACCTATTGACTTGTAAATAGGCTATACCAACATAACTTGTTTACAAGATATGTTTCCAAAAGTAGTATGCTCTAAATTTTTGCTGATGAGAAAGTCTACATTGGTATGAATTCATCTATGATCAGAAGGTAACGTTTCATGCATAGAGGCATGTTTTTTTCCAATATGCACATCAATGTACTTTATTACGTGTGTACCTGCAAAAATAGCGCGCTTACTATACGTTTCTTATTTTGAATTTCTGATTGTCAAATTAAAATATCTGCTTTATTTTAACAAAATTTACTCATTTTAACTACTATTTAATTTAATTATTATATTTATACCTATTTATGAAATTATTTATAAATTTTTTATTTATTTATTTATAAAATTTTTATGAAATTATCATATTAATTTATTATAATAATTAATTATTTTAATTTATTTATTCTAACATAATTAAAAATAAAAAATTAAAATCAATAATAAAATAGCTACATCAACGTCCAAACAATTTTCATTCCACTGTAATTTTTTCAGTTAGCTCTCATTTTTATTCAAATATAACATTTCATCCCAGTAGGAATTAGAAGCACATGAAAAATTAATAAGCCAATGTGAGATTTTATAACGTAATAAAATGTTCTTGAAACAAATTCTAGATTTCTGAGTCTTTTAGACACTGATAGTTTTTGAAGATATTCAAAATTAAAAATTCGCCAACTTGTTTAGTTTTGAATTTTTATAGTTGAAATAAAAAAAAAGTTATTGAACCCTCAAGATATACAAATGAAAAGTCTGAAATTTCAATGTTTTTAAAAATAAGAAGTAATGTTTTCATTTGCAGACTTTCAAAATTGATCAAATTTCGTATATAAAGCATCAAAATCATAGAATTTTAAATTGTAGAACATAAAACTTGCATAATTTGTAATTTTTCAAAATTAAAAGTCTGTTTGTAATTTGAAGTTCTACAATTTTCAAGAGTTAGAATTTAAGATTTTTCAATTTTAAAGATGTAGTATAAATAAAAATTCTTGATCTGTGAAGATTTTGATGCTTCTGAAGATCAAAAGTTCAGTTTTCAATTCTAAGTCTTTCAAAATGGAAAAATGTCTACTATAGAGCATTAAAATTGAAAAATTTTCAATTCCGAAACTTAAGATTTGCATGATTGGAAATTTTTTAAATTGAAAACTATCAGATTTTTGAGATGTACAATTTAAAGTTCCACATTTTAAAAGAGTTGCAATCAAATTTTAAAGATATATGAATAAAAATTTGTAAATGATGATGATTTTGACGATTTTCAAGATCAAAAGTCCAGTTTTTTTCTACTAAATTATCCCAATTTAAAAATATTTCAAATGCAAATCATCAAAATCACATAATTTTTGATTGTCAAAACATAGAACATGCAGAATTTCAAATATATAAATAAAAAACTCTTCACTTTTGAATTCTTACAATTTTAAGTCTTACATTTTTGAAGATTTACGATGAAACGTTCTTGAATTTCGAAAACATGCAACTGTATATTACTTATTTTTCAAATTCTATATTTGAGAGGCATGTAATTTTTTACGTGTTTTTGGATCAGTTCAATTTTACATATTTACAATTGAAATATTTTCAATGTGATATTTCCATATTGCGGACATTTGCAATTAAAGGTTCTTCAATATTTAATGTATGTAATTAGGTTACATTTCGAAAATCTAAAATATTTTTGTCTTCCGAAACTTGAATATTCAATTTAAAATGTTTGTCTGACTCATTGGGGTAATAGTTTTTGATAGCGAATTACCAAAAAAAGATACATAATTTTGGTTTTAAAAGAAAATTGACCTTCAATGTTCAATAGAACAGTTTCAAGGTAACTTTGATAGGAAATTTGGAATGGAAAAGGAACTTAATTTGGGTTCAAATAGAAAGTTAAATACTATGTTCAATAGCATAGTTTTGCGGTCAGTTTCATCCAAAATTGATTGTATTTCGAAAATCTCACAATTTTTTGACTATCGATACTTAAAAATTATTTTGAACATTTTTCTGACTCATTCGGGTAATAGTTTTTGATAGTGGAAGAACAGAAAAGGGACATAATTTGCGGTGAAATATAAAATTGAACTTCTAGATTCAATGGCTATGTACTAGGTTTAAACGGTCAGTTTTATTCCAATTTTTTTGCATTTCAAAAATCTTAAATACCTTTATCTTCCCATACTTGAAAATTCTATTTCCGATTTATTTACTGACTCATTGGTGTAATAGTTTTTGATGATGAGAGACTAGAAGAGGTACGTTATATGAGTTCAATTAGAAAATCGAAATAAAGCATGAACGTTCTTAAAATGTGAAAAAAAATAAGTTTTTTTGATTGCCTTAACTGCAGATTTTTTTGAAAATATTTAAACATTTTAAAGATACCCTACAGTTCATAATTGACCCTATAGTACAGTCGCTAATGACCCTTGCAGTTTTTGCGACTATAAACATTCAATTAATAAAAAAAACATTCCATTCTTCTTCTAACGAAGAAAAAAAAGGTTTTTGTGGTATGCAAGATACAAAAATGACTCAAAAATTCGCAAATTCGCCATTTTTGAATCAGAAAAATGTTCTTTCCATGATTAAAAAACAATTAAATATTACTTTGGTACAAGACAAAGAAACACACAATTTTGTTTTTTATTTTCTAATTTTATTATATTATGTATTCAAAAATTATTCGAACTGAAAAATATTTGTATTTTTGGAATAATGTAGCATGGTTGAATTAAAACTTGCAAATTATGGATTAAATTATTGAAAATAATGTAAAAGTTTTCTGTTAGTGCCTTCACTGGCAATTTCGGCAAAAAAAGTAATTTCAATATAAATTTAATTTTAAGTTTTACACTGGAAATGGGTATTTTTATCAAAAAATTATCAGATTACAAAGGCTAACAGTGTTTCAATAATTTACGTTTTTCGATTTTTAGCATTTCTACCAGAAATTGCCATTTTTAAACGAAAATCATTATAGAACGAATAAGATTTTAAATTTTTGAACAGTCTGGTTATATTCACGTTTCTAATAGGAAATAATTAATTTTGTACAAAAATTATTTGAATTTCTGTTATATTATGTGAAAGTTCTTTTCTAGAAAGTATTTTTTGATAACTTTAAGTTATGTGGGTGTGTTTCACCTCAAATTTATATTTTTAAAACAAAATAATTGGATTCAAGTTCAATGATTTTTGTTAATGAAATAATACAATTTATAAGCTTCAACAATTTCCGATTATGTTAAGTGCTTTTTGTCAAAAATGAAAATTTGTATTGAAAAAGCTTTACATTTTTAAGAAGATTCATAATTTCACAACAATTTGAGATTACGTTGTTTTTTACATCGAAAATTAGTATTTTCAAAAAAACTTCATTATAATTTAAACAAGATTTAGAATCCTTTGATAATTTCAAATTATGTTCATCTTTTATGTCAAAAATTGACATGTTTCCATTGAAAAAATTGTATTTTAAACATTTCAAAGAAGATTTGCAATTTTTTGACAATTTAAGGTTGTGTTGGCGAATTACACCGGAAATCGGTATTTTTAGTAAAAAGTCATCAGATTTCAAACGAGATTTAAAATACAATTGTGGGTTCAGCCATCGATTCTTCTCCGAAATATCGCTATAGATTTTAAAGAGGATTTAAAATTTTGAATAAATTTAAGGTTCTGTTTATGTTAAGAACCGGGACGGCTCCATTTTCAAAAATTACAAGACCACTCTTACCTTGATAAATATAACACTTTCGTTTATTGTGATGAAAAAACGACATGCATGATAGAAGGATTTATTGGAAAGTCTTTCATTAAATTATATGTATTGTATGTTGTTTTGTATTTATTTTATAAAAATCAAGTTCACTTAATTTTTAAGTATAAATTTCATTTAGCTGAATTTATATTTCAGATTTATTATAGTTTTCTCATTGTACCAAGAAAATCGTGAAAATCTACGGAATACGTACAAAACTTTTAAATAGACTATCATATTATTGGAAAATATGATATATATGATAACGAATGAAAACTTGGGAATACGTGGAATCAAATTTGAAAATGCGACAAGGACCTGTAAAAAATATTCATTGTTTTACAAGTAATTAATGTTTCATGTAATATTCTCATTGTCTGTATTTGCAAAATGTTTGTAGAAAGTTAAGCAATCAACAGTAAAACTACAGAATGAAACTTGGAATGAGAACAATATAATAGTATTCTTCTGAGATAGAACTTGAAAAGTTTATCTTGAAAACTTAAATTCTAAATAATACGGAAAACGTTTTTCGCAGCAATGGCCCATAAGTTCTTAACAAATTTGGTTACTTGGATTCGGAAATGGCATTTCTGCAGTTTTTCTATCCTCCGGGTCCACTGAAATTATCATTAATATTAATTCTTACCTTTAACAATTATAGTGAAAACTGAAGGAAAAACTGTTGACTGTTGTACAGAATTTTTGGTTTGAATTTTAATGAAAACCGATTTGATATAAAGGCGTCGTGGAAGCAACAAAAAATCCTTAATTAATGAATGTCGGAAATTGACATTTTGAAGATGTGCACTATAAGAATGGACTAAAAATGTATATATTGTAGTTCTATATACTTTAATATCAATTATGTGAAGCTGTCTCTAAAAGAAAATCCTTTATTTTAGTCAGTTGGTGAAGTTATCTGCTGGCAGCGACAGCAAGTTTATATTATTTTTTACCTGTATCCACTCCTTATACGTATGTTAGTATGAATATTGTATTGAGAAATTCAATGTAAAATCATCTTAAGAATTCCAGCTATTGCTAGTAATTTTGATGAAAATTGTAGTATCTGTTTTCTGGCATTGGGGTCCGTAAATGATGAAGAAGATTTAAATTTCCATTAGACGTTTCGGCTCCATATATGGGCCCTCTTCAGTGATTTACTCCAGAAAAAGTTTTCTTGGTACATTTCACTTATTCCCTACGACAGATTTTTGTGCGTCGACATTTTTTTTGTATATAAAATTAATTATTGTTCTATAGAACTGAAATATAATAACAATCTTTAAAACATTTATGTTGAATGCGTGTTGTTTTTAATTAGTGCCTAACAATCACAAATATAAAACATTAAGTTCTTATTTTAACATCCACCTATAGTCCTAAGACATTATTGCACTAAACTTATTTACTTGTAATACTGATTTTTATTTATTGCTAACTTTGTAATAAGTTTGTGAGCCATTAAAACTGCGAAACTACAATGTGATCAATCTGAACGTATTATACCCAGGCGGAAATATTATATATAGTTTATATATAGTGTGAAGTATTATATATGATATTCATTTGTTTTATACATTTTTTATATAAAACAAATGAATATTATATGTCATACTTCACACTATATATAAACTATATATAATATTTCCGCCTGGGTACGGAAAAGCAGACAAATAAAAAATGGCAATCTGTTATTGAGTTTCAACTAAAACTTTTTAGTTTTTTTATATTGTCTGCCCTTCACCCCCTTAAGTAAATGACACCTACCAAACATTGAAATTTGCAAAGTTATACATTTGGAGAGAGACGGAGAGTCAGACAAATAAAAATGGTAATTGAGAAATTATAAATTTCAAAACCTGCGATATGGAAGGCAGATCATTGGAATTGGCAATCTTTTTTTAAGTTTCATCTAAAAAGTATTTAGTATTTTTATATTCTTTGCCCCCTTTCCTTGTTTGAGCATTAGACACAAAATGAAAACAAAAATGACAAATTATAAATTTGGAACCTGATATACAGAAGGCAGATAATTAAGAATGGTAATTACCAATAGACCTGCGATACGGAGGGCAGATGAAACAAGTTCACAAAATTGAAAATTTTTTCTGTCCACCACATCTTGATATGATTTTTTTTTGTATTTCGGCTTACGAAACACGAAAATCACACACAAACATTTTCTTATGGAAGCGTTTTCGAGATATCAATGTTCGAAATTTTTTTCCATTTTCAGAGTTGTTCCGACGTTTTAGAGTATATCTCAAGTTCTAATTGGCCGATTTCCCCACATGAGCACTCACATTGAAGGCAACTGAAGCATGTACAACTTTCTATTCTAAAATTTTCAGATCGGACCAGTAGTTCAGATGCTAGCGATTTTAATATGTTGGAAAAGTTGTATTTTTTGACAAAAATCGAGGTCGCAAATTCACATATCGTCCTGGGAAGGATAGAAATCACAAATATTAGCCAACTTATTAAAATCAGTAGCATCTGAACTACTGGGCCGATCTCAAAACTTCACAATAGAAAGTTGTAGAGGATTCAGTTGCCTTCAATTTGCGTGCTCGTTTAGGGAAATCGGTCAATTAGAACACGAGTTATACTCAAAAACGCCAAAACAACTTTGAAAATTGAAAATAAATTTGAACATTGATATTGATATTTTGAGTGTGATTTTGCTCTTGAGTGGGCCAAAATACATGGGAAAATAATACTGAGATATGGTGGGCAGATTGGCTGTAAACTAGTGTAATTGAAAATGACAAACTGTGTTTTAAAATTTGTCTAAACTGTTTGGCGTTTTTTTAATTATAAATTTGAAGACACCATAGAAAGAAAGAATTGCAAAGTTATGATATGCGAACCTGCGATACGAAAAAACAGAAACAAGTGAAAGTATAAAGTTATAAATCTGAATCTGAACCGCGGAATCTGAATCTGAAACTGAACCACGGAATTTTTATGACACTACTTTCAAAAAAACGTCTTTTATTGTTTTTTATTTCGTGAACTCTGCTTTATTTGGGTTCTTCATCTCACTGAGAACTACTCTTTGTATAATTCAGAATGAAACTGAGTGAAAACCGGCTTTCCTAAAAACACATGTTCCCTAAGTGGACAATAACGTTTTTTCCCCCGTAGGGTTTGACTGGGATCAGTGACGTTTTCCTTAACTAGATGTCCAGGAATGCAGTTTGCTGTTATACGTTCTGTTCTCCATTCTTCGAAATATTTTTGTGCATTATTAGCTATTTTCATTACAATAGTTTTTAATTTTTATTTACGAAATTTTTCCATTGTGTTTAATGCATTTACCCTGATTTTTTAAAGTTTTGGATCGCTTATTAAAATTATTATGTATTTTTGTGGAGTCCTTCATTTTTCTTTGATTAAAAAAAATTTATTCAGCGTTCCTGATAAAAAAAAAAATTGGGTATTGGCCTATTTCGTTTTTTGCAGTAACGGAAGATAGAATTCCGACAGATTTCCTACATCCGCCCGTTCATTAACGCTTTTTGTTGTGACTTTATGTGCCATTCCCAAAACTAGACATTTTTTGTATTTTTCAGTTCTATCTAGAATTATTATATTTTCAAACTTGAAAATATGATCGTGGTGCCATGAATGTCTTGTTAACGCGGTTTGTTTTTCTGAAGGTTTGAGATGGTCTCCTTTGTGATCATAAATTCTACTTTTCAGGTATCTTATAGTTTGTCCGAAGTAGCACGCATTACATCCCACGCATGGGGGATGTAATGGGGTAAAAGCATCTAACCTAGCGGCTTTCTCTGTTTTTGAAAAACTATAAGAAAATTTTAGCTGCCGAGATAAAATTTGTAGCTAATCATGAAAAATAAAGTCATGCAAGCCCTGAATTTCCTATATAAAGAAGTCCTCTTTCGCTTCGCTAAGAATCTAAGCTACTAGAGAGAGAGAGAGAGAGAGAGAGAAATTATTATTCTTTTTCGCAGATGCGCAGTTTAATCCAAAATGTTTCTCAAAATTAAAGGCAATTGGAACACCTGGGTTCAATTTTCAGCAAAAAAAAAGTGGATCCTTTTTCACCGAAAATTCAGAATCATTTTTATAATTAAAAACTCCATAATGTCTGAAATGACGTGGAACCTATCTGAATTTAACATTAGATCGGTTACACAGTCGAGTTGTGTGTCATTGTAACAGTTTCTACCTCTGATGATGATAATAATGAAACGTCAAAGATGTTGATGATAAGACAGATTACTTTATTAACTGATAAATAAACTTACTTGAAGATTTCTGTAAGCTTAAAAGAAATTCGTCAATACAGCGGCAATTGCTTTAGAAATAAAAGATATCACCATTATTTTCCGCTATAGAGGAACGGCCCGTAAGGCTGAACAGCCCCCAAGGTTAACTGCGAATACAAGAATAAGCAGTCGCGGACAGCCGATAGGAGCCAGTCGTGGGTGTGGTGAATCTAGCACTGGTAAAAAATAGGTACACGACAACCATGGCTTGGGGGGACCCACCCATTCGCGTTCATACACAATGGGTGGGTTCTGGCAAGCCAAGGTGCAGCGTGTACCCACCTAGAAACTCTACCCGAACCAAAACTAAAAATCTTGTAAGGGAAAAATCCTGCTGCCCATTGGACACTGCAGCGATGACACTGCCCACAAGGGATGTGTGGAATGATTCGCCTGCGTAGGGCCAAAGGGGTATTGATGCCAGTAGGCGCGCTGCCTTGCAGGGGGACGTTAGGGTACGAGGATGAAACTGTAATGTGTCTGACGACAAGTTGACATGGTCCTTGTCAGAGCCGGAAAGCTCCCATACTTAGACCTAGGGAGGTATGGGGGTTATCACTCCTGGGACAGTGGACTCACCTACGATCGGAATAGGATCCTAACGTGCGGATTATCTTGAAACTACCATGGCTAACTTGCAAAAACAAAAAACTACAGTTAAAGATCTAAGGGTGGGAACTCTAAACGCGCGTAGTCTAAATACTGGCCGATCTAGCGAACTCATTAAGATAGCAATTGAATATAAAACTGACGTAATAGCACTTCAAGAAACCTGCTGGTCGGGCGATTTCGCGTCAATTTCTAGGGATAACTATACTTTGCACTGGGGAGGAGCTAAGGGGCAAAGACTGGGGACTGGTTTTCTTATTAATAAACGAATTTCGCAAGCACTTATCGACATGCAATTCATTAACGACCGGTTATCATACATTGTACTAAAGGGTAATTTCAGCAAACACGTATTAATCAATGTGCACTGCCCCACCGAGGACAAAGACGAAGACACTAAAGATCTTTTTTATGAAACAGTCGAGCAGGTTTTTGATAAGTTCTCAACGTTTGACGCAAAAATAGTATTGGGGGATTTCAACGCGAAAATTGGAAAAGAACCAATGTATAGGCCTACAATAGGATCAGAAAGTTTGCATGACGTCAGTAATGATAATGGAACCAGAGTAATAAACTTTGCAGCTTCAAAGAACCTCGTTGTCAAAAGCACATATTTCAAGCATAAAAATATACATAAGGCCACCTGGACATCACCAGATGGTAATACTCACAATCAGATTGATCACATTCTAATTGACAGAAGACGTCATACAAACATTCTCGATATAAGATCGTATAGGGGAGCGGATTTAAATTCAGACCATTTTCTCGTCATAGTAAAACTAAGATCTAGGCTAGCGTTAAGTAAGAAAACAAGCCGCACAGAGCCAACAGTTCGTTTCAATATAGATAAGTTCAAAACAGCAACAGAAACATTAAATTACCAAGTTGAGATTTCTAATAGTTTCGGCGCTCTCCAAGAACAGAGAGACGATAACAATAATCACGAGGAGGACCCGGAAGCCCTGTGGAGCAATACGAAAAAGGCGATAAAGGCAGCCGCGAAACTTACGATAGGTTTTAAGAAAGTAACCAAAAGCAAACCATGGTTTGACGAAGAGTGCAAACTCTGGTTTGAGAAACGTCGGAAGGCCAGACTAAGTAGTTTACAAAATAAGTGCGATCAAACACATAAGAAATATCTCGAGATTAGCAAAAGTACAAATAGGCTCTATAGATCCAAGAAAAGTGAGTGGGAAAAGAATAAAATACTAGCAATAGAAGCGCATAATAAACAAAATAACCCGCGTGAGATGTACAGGGGAATCAATTTTATAAAGAAAGGCTTTCAAAGTAGAACGGAAGTAATGAGGGACGAAAATGGCAATCTAGTAGCCGATGCGACAGAGAGACTGAATTTATGGAAAGATTATTTCGATAAACTATTAAATGTACGTGAAGCCCCCGTTGAAGGTAATCTCGGCGAATTCCACACTGCTGATCTATTAATTAACGATCCTACTGATATAGAAATAGAAATGGCCATAAAGAAGTTGAAAAATAACAAAGCCGCGGGCATCGATGACCTACCGTCAGAACTGATAAAAAATGGAGGCCCTTGCCTCACAAGGCAAATTTGTAAATTGATAGGCGCAGTTTGGAAAACAGAACGCATGCCGGAAGAATGGAATACCTCTATCATTATTCCCATCTTTAAAAAAGGCGTTAAAACTAACTGTAACAACTATCGGGGAATTTCACTTGTGCCTTCGTGCTACAAGATCCTGTCTCATGTTATCCTAAGTAGACTAACTCCTTTTGCCGAGGAAATCATTGGGGATTACCAGTGTGGATTCCGCCGAAACCGATCTACAAGCGATCAAATGTTTACAATTAGACAACTGTTAGAAAAGAAATGGGAATTTAATGAAGCAGTACATCAGCTATTTATCGAGTTTAAACAAGCTTACGACTCTATTATACGCGCGCGAATGTACTGGATCCTAGAGTTCTTGGGTGTGCCAAGAAAATTGGTTAGACTTATCGAAATTTGCTTAAGCGGCAGTAAGGGAAGAATACGCGTAAACGGTAGTTTATCTGAAGAGTTTTCGATCCGCGATGGCCTGAAACAGGGCGATGCACTTTCGTGCGTCCTTTTTAACTTAGTTTTAGAATACGTGGTTAGGCAAGTGCAGGCGAATCCGACCGGTGCTACCCTCAATGGGGTAATACAAATTCTTGGATATGCGGATGATCTCGACGTACTAGGGGATGATAAAGAAACGGTAGCTAAAAATGCAGAAATCTTGATCGCAAAAGCCAAAGAGATTGGCTTGGAAGTTAGCGAATCGAAGACAAAATATATGACCGTCGTCAGGTCCGGACAAAGTAATCAAGACGGGGATCTAATGGCCGGGAATATAAAATTCGAAAGGGTTAACGAGTTTAAATACCTCGGGTCTATTATAACTAGCGAAAATAAGATAAAAACGGAAATCAATGCGCGGCTATTGCGGCAATGCGTGCTATTATGCAGCAAACACGCTACTAAAATCGCGATCGCTATCTAGAAACATCAAAGTAAGAATTTACAAAACGATAATAATGCCGGTCGTCATGTACGGGTGTGAAACGTGGGCGCTGACGAAAGGAGAAGAGAATAGGTTTAGAGTTTTCGAGAATAAAGTACTTAGAAAAATCTATGGTCCAAAAAGGGACGAAGAGACCGGCGAGTGGAGAAAACTGCATAATGATGAGCTGCACGCTCTCTACGGGTCAGCAAATATTAATAGAGTAATGAAAGCGCGTAAATTAAGATGGGCGGGGCATGTAGCAAGAATGGGCAATGAAAGAATAGTGGCGCAAGTTTTAAGAGGGAGACCGACTGGTAAGAGACCCCTAGGCAGACCGAGAAACAGATGGGAGAAAAATGTAAGGGATGATCTAAAAGAACTAGGACATGATTACTTAAACTGGATGGAGAATGCACAAGACAGAGATGTGTGGCGGTCTCGGGTAGATGAGGCAATGAACTTTCGAGTTCGAACTGCTAATCTATAATAATAATAATAATAATTATCATATTTTAAAATTGGTATTTTCTATTTTGTTCTTTATTTGTAATCTTCACTCTACCGATCTGAATAATGTTGTACGAAATTCGTGAAAAAAATATCACGTGGCGGCTACGCTGGGTATCGAACCCAGATCTCTCAATCCCCAGTTAATTGCTCTTACCTCTAAGGTACACAGGTGCTTGTCGGTTTTGAAATCCTTCTCAAAAACCAAATGCTATCAAAATTTTTCAAAATATTTTCTACGACCTATTATAATTATGGATGATTCGAAATCAATAGAACTTGTGCGTTAACATCCTTGCATCTTTGATGCAAAAAGCAAATTTTACAAGGATCCACACGTGAGAGGCTTCTTTATCGCAAGCTTCACAATGTTTTCTCTAAATTACAAAATATCCAACGTATGGCTAACGTATATCCAACGTAATTTTAAGAACCTAAAATTGTTGAAGATTTGGAAATGAAATTTAATCTTTTTTTTAACTATTATTAATTCTGTAAATTATAAAATTTTCTATTTAGTTATCCATTGATTTATCTAGTTGACTTGAAAATTCAACAATCGTAACTAATTACTTACAAATTTTCAGGAACAAGAGAAATTTTGATCAATTTAAAAACAGAAATTCACCAAAAATACAAAATCACAAAATAATATAAACAATTTTTTAAATACAAATACAAATCAGACAAATCAATTTTTTAATTCGAAATGATAATTTTTCGAGCTGGAGAAGTGAAGGGAAAAGTTCTGCCGCACCCTATCCCTTTTCCAGTTTTATGATTTTTTGACAGAAATTGTCAGAATTATTCTATTTGAAAATTTATGATCAAAAAATCTTTTCTAATCATGCATCAACTTTGAATTATGTCGATGAAAAAAGTTTTTCTGTTAGGAACAGATGATTCAAATATTATAAATGAGCATAACTTCCTTAATCTTCAATAAAGTGAATTATTATTATAGATATCGATTTCTCTCGAATCAAGGAATCTTTTCCGTTCTTGCATAAATTTTGAATTATTTTAGTGAAAAAAGTTTTACCATAAAAAATCGTGTTTTCAAATATTATGCATTACCATAGCTTCCTTACTCTTCAATAAAATATATCAATGCTATGAGTCAATCGATTCGTCTTGAATCAACACAACTTTTATATTCTCACATCAACTTTAAATTATAAGAATGAGAAAATTTTTAGTATAAAAATCGAGTTTAAAAATATATAAATGACCATAACTTCCCTACTCTTTAATGAAATGTATTAATATTGTAGGTCAATCGATTCTTCTCGAACCAAGGAATCTTTTATATTCTTGCATCAACTTTGAATTATATTGAAGAAAAAAGTTTTACTATAGAAAACCGTATTTTCAAATATCATGCATTACTATAGCTTACTTACTCTTCAATAAAATGTATAAATATTATAGGTCAATCGATTTGTCGCAAATCAACAGATCTTTTCTGTTCTTGCATCAACGTTGAATTATGTTAATGAAAGAAGTTTTCCTATAAAAAACCGATTTTCAAAATATATAAATTACAATAACTTCCCTGCGCTTTAATAAAATATATTAATATCATATGTCAATCGATTTGTCTCGAACCAAGTAATCTTTTGTATTCGTGCATCAACTTTGAATTATGTGAATGACAAAAGTTTTACTATAAAAAACCGATTCTTTAAATATTATTAGGTGTTAAAAAAAATTTCATGAATATTTTTAGAAACCCTTCGGTCAGTTTCAAGATATTAGTGGGAAAAATAAGCCCTCCAAATTTCATCAATTTATCTGCAACCGTTTTCAGGTTATCGTATCCACAAAAAAGTGTGACATCCACACACATACACATCCCCACATAAACACACACATCCTGACAATTGCTTAGAACATTGTATTAGACATTATTAAATTAAGGAAGGTAGTATACCATGAAGCCATTTCCCTTTCAGGGTAGGCGTGACACTACCCGATTTGGGTAGTGTTTCTA
>CAKNYM010048672.1:157689-184330 GCA_932195095.1 Andricus curvator
CCCTTTCAGGGTAGGCGTGACACTACCCGATTTGGGTAGTGTTTCTAGGTGGATAGTTTCTTGTAGTAAATAACTACAAGTTGGGCTCACCACACTCACGATGTGCCAACAGCACGCAGTATTCTCGAATGGTCACCCATCCAAGTACTAACCGCGCCCAACGCTGCTTAACTTCAGTGATCTGACGAGAACTGGTTTTTTCGGCGTGGTTTGGCCGTTGGCCAAAATTAAGGTAATTAAGTGAATTTAAAAATTTTGGAAAATGTTACCATTACGAAGCTTCATCTATGAGGAAGCAAAACCAGGAACTATTTTTTTGAGCATCAAAGTGCTATGTTGAAAATGTATGTACTTTGTCGCGAATACATGTATTTTATTGAAAATTTACACTTTGTTGAAAATTTGTCTTTTGGTTGAAAATAAATTTTTTGGGCAAAGATGCAAGTTTTGTTTGAAAATTAAACCGTTTTAGTTGTGGAGTTCCTGAAAATTGGTTTAGAATTCATCTATTTGGTTCATGATTCAACTATTTTTGCTTTAATTCAACTGGTTGAATTTTTTTATCGGAAATTATTTTTTTTAAACCGAAGAAAAAAGAAAATTCATCTATTGGTTTGAAAATTCAACAATTGTGTACAAAATTATCTACTCCATTTTTGGTTGAAAATTGATCTGGTTTAGCTTAAAAATTCAACTATTTACTTTAAAATGTTCAGGAACGAAAAAAAAAGAAACACAAGCAACTACTTGGTTGAATATGAAAGTGTTATATTGAACATTTATGTATTTGGTTGAAAATTTATGTATTTTGTTGAACATTTGTCTTTTGGTTGTAAATCAATTTTCTGGGCAGAGATAAAGCTTTTGGATGAAAATTAATCTGTTTTAGTTATAGAAAATTTGTTTTTGTTGGTGAAATCCAACTGTTTTTCGAATTATTATTATTGAGTTGAGAATTCAACAATTTGATTGTAAATTTACTTTTACATTAAAAATTCAATTGTTCTGTAGAAACTTACCTTTTTTGTGTTAAAAATTAATCTCTTTTGCTACAAGTTGTATCTATTTTGGTTTTTGAATACAGACAAAGCATTGAAAATTGAACTGGTCGCTTGCCTCCAGCCGCCCCATAGGAAACCCATCATGAATCACTGATCGCGCGACTTGTTTCGCGCAAATCAAGTCGCGCGTTTCTGCCGCCGATACGGAACTCCACCTTCAGACCGCTAGCAGGTAGGCGACTAAGAACCCTATGGAGTGATGGATGATAGCACTAAAAAAGCATCCAGAGGCGACTCATGTCATATTCAACGCTCTCGGCCGCTGTCTAAAAATGACAGAGGTAAAAGATGAACTTAAAACTGCACTATACTTCTAATTTTGAGCTTACTTCAAGATTGTCGCAAAAGTTTTCAAACATTGTAATACTTTAAATCGTAACATCGTCAACTCCTTAGACACTTGGTTAAGTCAATGTCTGATGACGAAAAAACGAGTATCAAACTGAATCTTCAAAAAAGAATATATTATCAACAAGGAGTTATACTTCCAACGAAAGAGTTGAATTTAGAACCAATAAATATGAGTTTTTGACAAAAAATGTAATTATTGTTATTTGAAACACAAATATTTATTTTCAATCACAAACAATTTTCAACCCAAGAAGTTATTGTGGCTCAGATGGTATCGTGATTGTCTTAAGTTCTAACACTGCAGTCTTGGCATCCACGCTGGCACGGGTTCGATTTCCAAAGCAGGAAGCGTGGCTGAATGTGGTTTTAGAAAGCTTTGCTTCTGTCCCTTGTATACTACCCCATAGATACCATACAGTTCATAATTAACCCTATAGTTGATGCGACTATAAGCATTCAATTAATAAAAAAAAATTCAACCAAGAAGGAGAGACAATTTTCAACAAAATAATTGAATTGAAATTGATTGTTAAAAATTCATGTATTTTGCTAAAATGCAATATTGTTACTTAAAATATGAGAGTTATAATTCGTTTCAAACCGAATTTAACACCATTCTTTCCCGATATTTCTCTTAGAAGTGTATAGTTTTATTGAGTCATAAATTTTATCAGAAAACGACATGAAACTCCAACGCAGCAAACTTTAAAACTACCAAACTCACGATTACGACTAGGAATTTTCAAAGTACAAATTTATACATTTCATATATTTTTGAAATATTGCATATAGAATAACCTTACTGTTTAAGAATTTACCTTTTTTGCTTACAATTTAACTACATGGTTGAAAGTTAAACTCCTTTGTTAAAAATGCATGCACTTTGTTGAAAACGCAATATGATTACTTAACATTTGAGGAATTTGAGGCGTTCCTAATTGCATATAAACCAATCGCTTTTTAACCGTACTTTATTTAAAGCTACATAGTTCTTTTGCGTACTAAATTTTATCGGAAAGCGATACAGAGCTCCAACGCAGCCAATTAAAAAAATGCAAAGTTGCGACTAAGGTAGAGATTAGAACATTTTTTTTAATATATAAATTTTGTATATTTTTGTACTCTTGAGTATCAAATAAGCTTCATGGATGGAGATTTATCTTTTTTTCTGCATATTTAACTACTAGCTCATAATTTTATCTCTTTTTTTGAACATTTATATATTTTGTTAAAAATACAATATTTGTAATTAAAATGTGAGGGATTTAAAGCTTTTAAACCTGTCTCTAAAACAATTGTTTTCTCCGATATCTCCTGCAGAGTTATATGTACATAGTTTCATTGCGTTCTGAATTTAATCGGAAAGTGACATAGAACTCCAACGCAGAAAATTAAAAAAGTTCCGTAACCCATGACTAAGGTAGAGATTAGGAATTTTTTGAAAACAAGGTAATAAATTTGGTATATTTTCGAAATCACGTATATGCAATAATCTTCTCGATTAAAAATGTATCTTTTTTTAAAAATTCAACTACTTGGTTGAACTAAATTGTTAAAAATCCATGTATTTAGTCGAAACTGCGATATGTTTATTTGAAATTTCAGGAATTTAAGGCATTTCAAACTAAATTTGAAACCATTGTTTTTACCGATATTCCTGTAGAGATACAAAGTTTTATTGCTTACTAAATTTTATCGGAAAGCGAAACAGAACTGCATCGCCGCAAAAGTTTGAAATTATCAATCTGAAAATTACCGCAGAGATGAGGAATTTGAAAAAAGGTCAATACATACATTTAATATATTTTCAAAACCTTGGAGATCCAATAATGTAGCCATAATAAGACGTCCATCCATCTGAAAATCTAACTACTCTAGTTAAAGATTCCTTATTTCTTCATTGAAGGAATCTTTAACTTTATTTTGACATCGGCGATAAGTGCAAATATTATTTATTATAAAAATTATTAAATTATGATTCATACGTCGAAAACTTAGCATCCAACATATTTTATTCAGTGAAGCTCCAGCTTCCAGATAGTTTGAAATGATAAAAGATCAAAATTGGTATTAATTAATCTATTGTATTTTGACATAAATTGTATTTAGAATGTAGATTGATAAGTTGACGTCCAGGCTACAGGTTTGAAACGTATGAAATGGTGATGCCGATCTTTCTCATTTATTCCATGTCGCAACGATACTGTGGTCACGATTTTCCGAAGGTATACAATAACAAGTTGATTTAAAACAACTAGTTTTTGAAAAATTTACAATCTCTACTGTAGTCATGGGTTTTATAATTTTTAATATTCTTGTATTTTTCTCAGAAAATGTTGTATACAAGTAAATAACATACGTCTCAAAAATGTACGGTTTCACTAAAAACCCATTTCTTAATCTCTTTTAGCGTAATTAAAAAGTTATAGTGATTTTTTATTATGTTTATTGTCATTCGATACACGAGGTTTCCTAAATATAACAAATTCATGAACTTGAGTTAAACAAATTCTCAATCACTACTTTACAGGCTATAGAGGCCCGTGTTATTCAACTGACCCCGAATGAGAAGGACAACTGGGACACCAAGCCCAAATTGAGACGAGGTATATAGAACCAGCAAAAAATCGGTATCAGAGGCCGACTAGAACTGCTCAAAACTGGAAAGTCATAGAAAGAAGAAACGGAATCCACCGTCAAGCTAGAGGACTCATATGTAGTTATCTAAGCAATTAGGAAAACGCAACAAGGCGATATTCTTCTAGAACTAAGTGCGAGAGCGTTAACCAAAGCCAAGTTTGACGAAGCTTTACAGCTAGCTATGGAGAGCTCTGGAGAAGATTGCCTACTCTCTCCTAGGAGCCGAATTGAGATCCGAAACGTTGATATAGCTATCGAACCGGAAGAGATCAAGGAAACACTCAAAGATTTCTTCGACGAGGACTCGAAGGATGAACCTTTCGTATCAAATATGATAAGGAGATTGTCGAGTGCGTATAAGCGTCAAAGTAGTTTGATGCTTCCGGTGTCATGGCTACGGTCACATCGAAGTTATGAATATGCGAAGAGGCCGACCCTGGAAATTTATACTAGAAATGTGGACAGGAAGACCATTAGGCAGCGGACTGTACCAAGAACCCTAAATGCTTTCTTTGCTCGGGTAGGAACGATGGAAGCCCTGTAAAACACATCCTTGGCTCTGCCGAGTGTATGAGCTACGGGAAAGCCGAGAGAACTAACTCTAAAATCGTAAAATGACGAAGGTTCTACAGGAAAATTTGGGTTACTGCTAACTGACACAGGACTTATTGTACCAGATGGCGTGGTAAATAGAAGCGCACGTCTTTGTAATTAGAAAGAAATATCCTAACCTGAGAATATCAATAGGTATGCCGGCACAACGAATAGTGCTGCAAGATGTCGGTTAATAGTCATGGCGAAGAAGATGGCTGTGCACGGATCAAAGGTGGAAAAAGCACCTAAGTCAGCTTTCATCTGTCACAAAATGAAGTAATTGGCATACTCCACCAACAATTGGACAGGATCACAAACCTGATTGGGAACCTTGAAGGCAAAGTGATACTAGCCATGAACTTTAAGGCAAAGTCCAGAAAATAAGTATCCCTACAAGGAACATCTTGATGCGTCTTGAAGTCACGGGAAGGCAGGCCGCATTCGTTTGAAAAATGCGGAAAGGAAGAAATCAGATTACTTATGCCCTTTTGGCGAGTTCAAAAGGTCGAGTGGAAATGCATCCCCCGACAATTAACACAAGTGAGTAAATAAAAACTGAAATAAATGATGAGAAGCACTCTGAACAGTAGCCAAGCATCCTTGCGAGATTATCTAAGTTGTTTAATAACAAATAAAATAGAATACAGATCCGCAATGGCTCTTGTCGAAATAAAATATGAGCATACCTTGAATACGCAGATACGTATACGTCGAACAATCGAAAATTGTACTTTCACTTACTTAAATTCAAACAAAATATTTATTGGATCAAAGCCGAGCCGAGCCAGCATCCAGAACAAGAGTGATAATTTTTACATGAAGGCGATGGTCGCGAACATCAGTCATCTGTCGGTGTCACGGGCGGCTAATCACAAAATTCTTTAGACTATATCTGGAGGTTCAACAAATGACGACCATAGTATATGACTATGCTAATATAGTTTACGGAAGTACGTCACGAACACTAGGCAGAAAATCAGTAAAAAAGAAACAGTTCATTCTCAATGTTTGTTAATAATAACGAGTCCTAATTGTAAAAAATTGTTCGACTAAAAGTATTCACAAAGTCTGTCGAGAATTTATGTAGCCATTTCCGTGGCTTCCGGTGATGGAATTTCAGAAGTGTCGTGAATTCAGCCATCTCCGTCACATTTTTGATCAGTGGATTTAGGCCCCATGCTGACTGGCGAAATCCTAGTTTCATCGCCATGCTACGAACTTTTTTGTTCACCTTGTGATAAACGGAAGAGAGGGTGAGCAGTTGAAGTGTTTGATCTTTTGTCGTTTGCTATCCATGAGAAAAGTGTTGTTCGAAAATCTCAAAGAAAGTCGATCTATCGAGTGGCCATTTCCAAATCACACTCTGTGTTACGGCCCGTGGATTTTCAGAAATCGAAATTAATCACACAATATAGAAAACAAATATTGCAAAATATTTCATAACGTTTTCAAAGAAATTTAGTTTAAATTTTAGTATGTTATTGCGAGATATTTCAATGCTTCCAGAATCATTATGGATAATCTACACTTCCTTTTACTGGTGTAATTTAAAAGTCGGCTCTAAAGTATTAGAATTTCAATAGCTTAATTTCCTATAATTCCGGCAAGGTAACTATTTATGAAAGAAATGAATTCTAAGTATCGCACCTCTTTTTAAGCTACTAGAGTCAAGTTCAAGTTAAATTTTTTGGTAAAGATGTATATCTTTGGTTACAACTCTTGAAATTTTAGTTGATAATTAATTATTTTGTTTGAAAATTCAAAAATATTGTTTCAGAGTGTGATTCTTTTGTTATTTTTTTCTGTGAAAATCCTCTTTATGGGTTAAAAATTGAACTGTTTGGTTGAAAATTAACTGTTTTGCAGAAAGTTCACGATGCCTACAAGTAAAACCCAAACAAAAATCGCCTTGTTCAGTAAGCGAGCTACATCCTTGGAGGGGATTGAAAACGTGTTTTATTCTGCATATTTGAGAACAAATTTCTTAATAAGAGGAATATTACAGTACTATACATACAGTACTTATTCACGTCTTCGAAACGCGTCGAATGACGTATCGAACAACCTTTCATGTCTTCTTATGATCTAGCATTTCTTATCAATACATTTTTAAAATATATTGTTTAACTTGCTTGTATAAGGAAAACTTTTTCAGTATTGGAAATACGTCAATACAATAAAAATAATACAGTCGAAGCTATCAATAAGGCCGCTACGAATAAGACCGCTTCCCCTGATCATTGCTCAAGCTCATCGAGACGCTTCCCACACTCTCACGCTGAATTCGAAATTCCAGTCAGCCGCTACGAATAGTGCCGCCGTAGAAATCGCAATTTTTATGGTTTTTAGGAGGTTTTTTTTATATGTATGAATTTTATAATATCGAAAAATATTATAAAATATGAAAATATCACAATTAATATTCGATATATTTGGATATGAAAAAAACTCTCCTAAAAACCATAAAAATTGCGTTTTCTACGGCGGCCCTATTCTGCCGTCCAAACTAAAAAGATACATAAGTGACATTTTTATGAAAAATGAGTTTTTGGTATCGTAGGTTTCGTAAGAAAAAGCTGCGTCTAACTGTTTTAAGAAAAATTATTAATTATTAATATGTATTGCAAAAAACGATTGTTTATAAATGAGGAAAGTCGAAAAAGTTGAAAAATACAACATAAAAAGATACACAAAGTACTTTGCGTGTCATAAAATTTGTATAAGGCATGTAATACGTCATCAGCATACAAATCAAAAAGAACCTAAAGAACTTTGTGTCTTTTTTGCCTTGCAAAAGTGACCGAGTGAGGAGCGAATTTACAAACGAAAAGAATCGCTTGCCCTTACGTATGTTTTAGCCTTGTGAAATCGCTCGGACTCTGATCGGAAATCCAAGGGAAATAAGTCCCGGCTAGATTCGGCTATACATTAGCGACGATCGTTCGGGTAAGTTCGGAATTGCCGCTGAACACACAGTGTCCCTTACGTATGTTTTTTTTGTTGTATTTTGAGGCCGTGCTCGAGCTCTCCGATAAAGGCATCGTCCGCAAGTGCCTTCGTCTTCTTTTTGCCTTGTATTTTTCACTTTCCGCAACTAGTAAAAAACCGTAAGTCCATTTTCTAATAAGAAATTATTTAAAAAATCAATTTTTTATTGCAAAATATGAAAGAGCACAGTATTTTTACCCAAATAGTGTATCTAGATTATTCAAAATTTTATTTGATCTCAGAGTTCTTTGGGCAAACAGTTTTTCTCGATTTTCTCAGTTCGAGTGAGATTGGACTTATGTATCTTTTTAGTTTGTACGGCAGTATTGGTAGCGGCTGACAGGATTTTCGAAGTCAGCGTGAGAGTGAAGGAAGCGTCACGGCGAGCTCGAGCAAGGATGAGGGGAAGCGGCCTTATTCGTAGCGACCTTATTGATAGCTTCGACTGTACATTCAATGATCACTGGTCTACAAGGTTTGTGCTAATGGGAAGTGGTTAGATGTTTTCTGATAGATTTTTGTACGCTGAACACAAATCTGTACTCAAAAGCATAGAATAGTTTTTGAAAAAAATGGGGGATAAAACCCCCAAAAAAAGCATTTTTGGTCATTTTGAATAACTGTGGGCACTAAACCTGGAGTCATACAAACTTCCGAAATGTCTCAAATTGAAGCTTGCCATTTCCACTTTCGACTCCAATAATCCAAAATTCAATCGCATTTGGCCTTGAAACCCTGTGCGCCTTTGAGCGTAGTCTTCACATTGATGAACCTAGGGGTTGTTTCCAAAGGGTGCAAGGGTACTTCATTCATCCATGGGTCATTCAGCGTTGTCCTTACAATTATCCCCAATCCGAATTTTCAAAGAGGAAATTTTCGAAAATTGTATCTCCTGCCAAACTGAAGTGGGTTGAATCAATTGACTCAAGGGTTGTTTTGAAAGGGTGCTTTGTTGATATTTCCATTCAAGGGGAGGTGTACGCTGTTACTATTATTGATTCGTATATGTAATGTGAGCTGATACCATTTGTTTTATTTCTAGACTTCAGAAACTCAGATGAGGTTCGCTATTCAACTTAACGGTTGTTTTTATAGAATGCAATGTACGCCGATCCATCCACAAGGAGCACAGGGCTTCAAAGTCAGATGCGATTGAATTTTGGTTCATTGGAATCGAATTTTGAGACATTTTGGAAGGTTCTAGAACAACGGGTTCATTGCCCACGGTTATTCAAAAATTGCCAAAAACGCTTGTTTCAGGGTTTCAACCCCCACTTTCTCGACAACTATACGCGATGGAAAACTTTTCAGCCCAGATTCGTGTAGAGCGTGCGAAAATCTATCGAAAACACCTAATCACTTCCCATTAGCAGACCGAAAGTTGAAATTTGCAAATTATTAATACAAGAATACTGTATATGGGGCAGAATACGTCAAGTGTTCCCCCCTAAAATTATTGTTTTTCTTGATCAAGTTGAAACTTGGCCAAATTATAGTCCTAGTGGACCTATAATAATTCATTAAACCATAGGTCCATTTATCAACCGATTGTCAATATACTGGGGCCTGAAGTTTTCACTTTTTCAGGTGCTTTTTCAAACTTCACGCTAGCCTAACTTCTTTTAGGATTATCTGATTAGACTTTCATTAAAATGTTTTAGAAAGCTCTTTCCATTACTTTAAGACTACCATAACAATTTTTTTATCATCATTTTTTTGCAAAGCAAAATTAAAATTGACTTTTTGAAAAAAAAACATATTTTAAACTTTTTTTTTCCTTTTTTAACAAATAGCTTTTTTCATACTCTTTAAAGTCACGTAGAAGAGAAAGTGGGCTGAAAATAATTTCATGATTAAATTAAGATTTTTACGCTCGAGGGGACAACATTCAGCTCACGCAGCGCCCGGGAACGAATGCTGTTAAGCCTAACTTGCTTCCAAACTAACATATAACTATCTTGATATGATTTGTATATTATACAATCATAATGTGGTCCCCTAGAGCATAAAAATCTCAATTTTATCATGAAATTATTTCCAGCCCACTTTTTCTTCTATATGACTTCAAAGAGTGTAAAAAAGCTATTTTTTAAAAAAGACCTTTTTTAAATATGTTTTTTTTTAAAGTCAATTTTAATTTTGATTTTCAAAAAAAAATCATAATAAAAAGAGAATTGTTATGATAGTCTTAAAGTGAATGAAAAGAGCTTTCCAAAATACTATAATAAAAGTCCAATCGGATAATCCAAAATGAAGTTACACTAATGTGAAGGTGAAAAAGTACCAGAAAAAGTACAAATTTCAGGCCCCTGTATATTGACAACTGGTTGATAAATGTTCCTATGGTTTTGTGAATTAATATAGGTCCACTAGGACTATAATTTAGCAAAGTTTCAACCCGGTAAAAAAAATTAAGTGATGTAATTGTTCACCTCTTCTAGGTGCGTCGATTGATCTATCAACGAACCTTCGATGGCCTTTCTTGATAATTGAATAGTAACTTATAAAGTTAATTAAAAGTTCACATTGTTAATATGCGGGAAACTCTTTTCCTATTTGGAATATAACTCTACCGCGAGTTAAAAAGTTGTTTGTCATAAAAGAACACGTTGATTGACCTTTTCATGGTATCTCTGATGTCGACTTTCTTCTTTTGTTATAGAAAAACTGCCGCTATGTGGAAGTAAATTTATTTAATACCTGTGAGGCTTCACAGTGCTAATAAAATAGACACAAATAAATACACCCATATTACGTCGCAGCGGTATTTATTGATGATATTATTATGACAAGAACAAATTTTTGGAACATATCAATCTACAAAAACTTTGTGTCGTTAGTTTGCATGATTTCGACTTATATTTATAGTTTTTTGTCTCAATTTGAGCATAAATAACAACTTCTTCCCTGCATGTCAGAATTGTCTAAACCAGTTACTACACTGAGCGCGCACGCCTCAGATTCAAGAAAGTGTAAGTTACAGTTTGCATATAAATATACAGTCGAGCGAGCAAACAGGTTTGAGTACATGTTTAGCAGAAACGTAGTTTGTGGAAACGACGGATAGAAATGTGTTGGGTACAGGCTGCACAGAAATGTAGACTAGGTACCGAAACATCAGGCTAGGTTATTAAAAGAACACTAAGTCACAGTCACTAATACAATCACCCGAAATCCTTAACTTGGTCTTATTAGGCAATAAAGGAGATCATAGAATTGGTAATTTAAATACAGGTTTGTCACAACATTCATGGAAATTAATTCACGTTTTTGACTTTGTTAATATTAAAATCTTGGCCAGAGAAAATAATACTTTTGAAAGACGTATCATTGAATCAATTTGTATTGATAAATATATCCAAACCTTGATAAATTTAAAAAATGTAATAATGAATGTAAACCAAATTTATTGAAGTTTCGTGACACTTGAATAAATTATTGGAGCCTCTCCAATATCTTTGAGGATTTAATTGAAATTATTTTTTTTATCTGTTTAACCATTTTTTTAAAATGACGTTTTTTTTTATAAAATATCACATTTGTTTTTTGATTCAGGTGTGTATGACTTAAATTTTTATTTTTTTTTAAAACCACTATCCTTTTTATGGCATGAATTATGCGACATTGACATTCACAAATATTCTTCTTATTCAATTATAGATATATGTATCGACTCTTGAGACAGACCCGCAGTGTGGTCGAAACGTTGAGGCTTTTTTTTGAAATCAATAAATATATTTTTTACACGTTTCTTTCGGATGCTTTTATTTGGACTTTATCATTGACCGTTACACCGAATATATTTGCTGATGCTAACATAATTATTGAAAATTAAAACTGTCGGAGCAAGGAAAACCAGTTTGGATCTGCTTCATCTAGAATCGTTTTCTATATTGAAAGTAGGTATATAAATATTAATTATGCTAGAAGATCTTTCAGTATATGAGAGTACTTGTTGTCTCGCACGCACTTCTAAATTATTGCACATATTTTTAAGATATACTAACGAGGAAACGCATATTCTTCTGAAATATTTGGATTTCATCAATCACTTTTTTCTTCTTTGAAGGTATGAAACAGTACAATTTAGAGAGACTGAATTGATTGTTTATATGATTTTGGAAGGCATAATAGCCTGTTACGTTTTCAGTTATGTTTGACTCATTTTCAAGATGCTAATTTGCCGTAAAATCTTTTTAGAAAGTTGCCAAATATTTCATTCACTTTTTTAACACATAAGTTAATCTGTCAAGGATCTTTGAAGTATTTTGATACATTTTTATTTTATCTCCTTCATTTTGCGCATCATGCTCATCATTTGACACAAAAATCAGATAAAGAATGTAAAATTTTTTCAACGTGAATTTTTACATAACCTCTTTCATCGGTTAAAAAATTTTTTCCCAAGTTAACAAACAGAAAAAAAAAAGTGATCAAAGAAAGTCCGTCTTACTCCAAAAGAGAGGTTTTGTCTTAAGACGAAAAGTAGACCCAAAGGCTCACTGAATTAACTTAATTGGGAATACTTAAATTTTCTACATTTCGAAATTGGTTTCAAATTTAGAAGAATTTAGCTGAAATCTATGGACATTATTTTTAAATTAATTCTAACCGATTTTAATGCATTTCAAGCAAATTCAAATATTCTTCATTGCTGAGATTAATTTCTGAAATTTCAACTTTTTAGGAGAAAAATCATACTGTTAGAAGCTTTCGAGATTTGTATTTGATAGTATACTCGCTTTTAGATATACGGGTATTTATAAAGTTCCACATTTTTTCAAAATGTTTACAAGTGGATTTATGTCTGAAAAAATTATTGTTGATTTTAAAACTAAAGTAATAACAAACCTCAATATTTATAATGTTTCAGCAGGATAATTCCAGAGAAAATATACTATGCAAGTCAACATTAATTTCCTTTTTAAATTTAACAACTAAAGGGTGGATACACATAGGAAGACAGGCGCAACAATCAATATGCCGAATTATAATTGCTCTCATTATTTGAAGCTTAAATATCAGCTTTACGCAATTTCGAAGAAATAATAATGTAATTTTAAATTTTCTCGAAATTGGATCACTTTTTTCAGCTACCATTTTTCAGTTTAATTCGTCCATTTAATAGTTAGAATCAAAATTCTAATTATTTTTTAAAACTACAAATGCACGTCAGAATTAATGTTGAAACTCCATATGGCAACGAATGTGCTTTCTTGTTACTTAAATACTCTTGCTAAATTTATAAGACGTTTTTAAGCTCTCCTGAAAAAAGTGGAAGATGGCCCTTGACTCCTTATGCATTTCATTATATTAAAATTAACATCCAAATTCATGTCCCAAAAAGCTTAGAAAGAATCCTGCTGTGCACAAATAAAGACAAAACCGCTCGAAATTTCCATTTTATTTTGTCTATTTTTTTACAAGTTCATCAGCTTGACGGATTTTTATTATTTTTTGACTTTAGCCCTATTTCAGCAGTAATTTTCGCGACATAAGTCCTATGAGTACTAATAAAAATGTTAGAGAATAATTAAGTCGGACGTTTTTCATTACTTTTGTTCTAAAAAGTTGTTCATCAGCAGGGCATATATTTAATTATTTTGTTACTTCAGACCTATTTCAGCAGTATTTTTGGGACATAAATCCTAAAAGCATTTGTAGAAAAATTCAAAGAAAACGAAATATACATTTTCTAGTTCCGTTGTCCCTATATTTTTACTTTCAAAAACAAGTTTTAAGAAATAGGTACTTCACAGGGTCAATGATGATTCTTTTCAGGTACTTTAGTGACACTGTATTTGCGATCTTCTTGTCTTCCATTATATTTCTTTTAATTACTCTGCTATAGAATATAATTAATTATTTATATATAAATTCACAATTGGAAAATTGTAAAGGATATAAGCATATCAAGGAGCCAGTAGTAACGGTCGATTTTAGTCAGACAACACAATGAAACAAAATACTTTCGCTATTTTCATCCTGATTCTATACTTGCCAATCGTAACTATGTTCACTCGGTTTAAGGTACATTATTCAAAATACCGAAATTGTGAAGACATCTTTAATTACTTGCAATTACAAACGATATTTAATTTGTATCATTGTATGTGGTTTATAAATATAAAAAGTAGACGGATCAAATATAAGGTTATGAAATTTTGTTAACTTTGTTCCAATGTGTCAAAACGTAAATAAAAAAAAAAAAAAGATTCGGTATGTACTTTTTGGGTAACGTAACATAATGGATCGCAAGTTTTGGCCGGATTCCTGATGTATCGTTTCAAATTATTTAGATAAAATTGCGTTTAAAGATATAATTTTGAATTTGTAAGTGAATCTCGAGAAAGCATACTATTTAACCATAATTTGAATAATTGTGGAAATTGTTGTGGTAGCGTTTTTATTTACTTTTACATATGTTTTCTGTATGCTGAAAAAATCGAGGACCCGATATTCGTATTGAAAAAATCTGCTTTGTGCTTTGCTTAGTTCACAGTGTAATACAGATATACAATCTTACTTGCAAATATTACAAAGCTGTCGAAACTCCTACATTTAAAAAGATCATTACATTTGTTTTGATTTTAGATTAAAAAGAAAAATTATTTGGTTAGAAATCCGAAAAAAGAATTTGCATATTTTTATTTCTTTGACATTTTTATTTCAACAGCACTCGAAATTTCCCATGTGCAATTGATGGGAAATCATTATTTTTTTTATTTCAAGGAATAACTTCTGTGGGTTTGCGAAAATGTTACAGGAGTTACAGGATTTGTAGAGAGCTTTTCAACGAAGAATTTTATATTTCAACTATAAGGGTTGGCCCCCCCCCCCCCTAACACCACCCGCAAGGTGCCCTGAAAGATACTTCTAAATCCAAAAACGTCAATTCTGCACTAAATCTACACCTTCGAGCACTTTATTCACGTTTTTTCACCAAAAGTTATAATATTTAATCTAGCAGAATAATCAGCAAAATTTGAAAGTAATTTCCAACTATTCAAACAAATTCCACTTATTTAAATAATTGTTTTTTTCTACAAAATTTGGCTTTTTTTTAATAGAATCAAAATCAAGATTACCTTTTTATATGTTTCATACGTTTTCTATGCCCTAGTTTTATTATTTAACAAACCCTTATTTATGTAAACAAATTAGGTTTGTTAAACCAAAACTCTCTTAGTAAATTTAAGAACTTTCTCTTTTCTCTGCCATAAATATTATTAGCGGTTTTTGAAAACATAAATTTTATTTTTTATATTCATAAATTCCTTAGACAATCAATTTTTAATTATTTCCACTTTTTTTCTTACAAAGTTTATTTCAAGAATTTCAAGAGATTTAAAAGATCTTTAGGGTATTCCACAAGATTCCAACAAATTTCAGAAAATTTCTGTTGTTTACCTAGTTTAGCTTCTGAGCCTTGTGAGTGCTTAGTCCTTGTTACCCATCTTGTGATGTGAATCTTTAACATAGCTTTTATTCCAATTGAAATTTTATAGGTCAAGCGCTACCAATTTTGAATATTGTTCAATTGTAAAGAATAATTTCCAAATCGGGACAGACTTTGAAGTGGTTTTCGAAATCTTCTACATTAAAATATTAAAATTTGAGAAATTTTAAAATAAGTCAAAATTTCAACTCCACTTTAACGTCCAACATTCAAATTTGATCGTTGGATTCTTGGTCTTTTAATTTCAAAGAATTTTGTAGCTAAAATGTTCACCCCTCTTCTTGACTATTATCTTTTTAAATTCAATACATATAAATGATATCTGCAAATCTACGATAATACAAAAATGTCGTTAGCATTATTTTTAAATTTTCTATTTTTAATTTGTAATTTTTTAATGTCTATTTCTAAGCGAAGTCAATATATTTTTAGAAAAAATTAATTGATTAAAGAAAGTGTATGGGACAAGAAACATTCTTTTTTATCATTTAAATAATACAAAATAAATATACAGCAGCATAAAACAAGGTCAAAAGGTTAAAAAAAATTTTTAAAGTACAAATAATACATTTTTTTATAATTTAAAAAAATGGTATGCCAATTTAAAGCAAGATATGTAAGGGAAAGTAATTGAAAAACAAAATTTTAAAAAAGCTTATTGAGAATGTATTTCATGTTATAGAAGAATAATTGAAAAATTGGCAAGTATTCATTTAAAAAAAAAAAAATTAAGAACGCAAGGAGGAAGCAAACAAATATTACTCATCCCATAACCGTGAGACACAATCATTTTCAAGCTGAAAGTTATTGCACTTGACTTTTTTTACTGTAGGTTTTATAAAGATTTTTTTATAGTCGAAAATGTTTTTTTTTCACCAAGGTTATTTAAAAAAAAGTATAGAGCCCTTTTTTAAATGAGTAAAACTCAATTATTTGTTTTACATATTTCGAATTATTGTTTCGTAAAAGTTATTCTACATTTAAAACTGAGTAAAAGAGTAAGATAAAATAATTTGAAAAATTGAAAACCTTGCGTTTTATGGAAGTTTTTGTACAGCAAAAAATCCTTTTTTATCATTACGGCTATTAAAGCATTTTGGAATTTGATTTTTCTTCATTCCTTATGACTTTTGAGTCATTTTTCAAAGATTTAAATATTCAGAAAAAAAAATTATTGAGCCATTTCTCAAATAAGTAGCGTGCAATTATTTTCTTCACATATTTTAAATTATTGTTAAAGAAATTTTATTTCACCTTAAAAAACTGAATGAGAAAGTATTATAAAAGCAGGGGAAACTATGATAAAAAATCAGACCGAAAAAAATGTTAAATAATTATTCAGAATCAGAAAAATGCCCAATCCTGCTAGCAAAACAACCCTAATTGCTTAAGATAGTACATACGACCAGGATTTTTGCCGAAATCCCACCATACCACTCCGAGCCAGTATAAAAGAATTTGGTAAATCGAAAACTGCGCGTTTTTGGTTTTTTTTTGTATTGCAAAAAATTTCTTTTTGCCATTAAGGTTATTAGAGCATTTTTTCACTAGAATTTTCTATATTGTTCATTACTTTCGGATAGTTTGTAGACTTTTCAAATATTTAAAGAAAGAAAGTATCGAGCCCTTTTCAAAATAAGTGAAATTTAGTTATAAATTCTTCCTAAATAACAAAATTTCTAATCAAGTCTCTCGAAGATTTTGAATTTACCTTAGAACTACTCATTAATCATAAAAAAATGTTTCCTTTGAAGAAACATTAAGTTCAACTATCTTTAGGTTGAAGATGGTTGTGGCTCACCGTACGACTTGATACAACACTGCCTCAAAATACTTGGCCGAGATTTTTTGACCAAGATCCAAGTATTGCGATAGCTGAGTTGGTTGGTGCGCGCGGCAGAACACGATTTTTCAAAGCGTTTAAGCCGGTAATTATACGCGTAAGTGGCCATATCTGCGAATTGTGTATTCATGATTATAAAAAATGAAGATTATATGATAATAATTTGAAAAATAACTTTTTTTTTATTGAAAAATATTTATTCGAGTCTTATAGACCTTCGCTTAAAATTTTGAGATCTTTTTTATAGAATACTAAGCTCTAGTGTTTTGAATTTTTAGCGACTGTCATTTAGACTTCGGATTTTGTAGCTAAGAAAATATAAATATTTACATACTAAATTTTCAGTGACTGTAGCTTAGTTTTCCGAGCTTTGTATCTGAGATTATAAAGCCTTTGTATTTTACATTTTGAGCGGTTTCGGCACAGATTTTCCATCAGTTTTTTTTACATTCTGTTGAAATGTTATATAATACAAAGTCACTGGATATTCAATTAACTATTTTTTTCCGTGTAAAAAACGCCGACGGCTTGGGTCCACAAAACGAAATCGACGAGCAATATCAACATGTGTAGGAGACATTAGAAGAACTTCTCGTGTAATTCTGTCTACTATAACCATACGCCCTTTGGCGTCAAATAATGGACAAACACGACGATTGATTATTACTCCAACCCTGTACTCTCCATATGGCAATGAACGAAAACGTCCACCTCTTAATGGCATAAGATTACCATCTAGATTTTCATAGTATCGAAGAACTAGAAGCTCATAAGTAGGATCAGGAAGCGGCAAATCCTCGGATTGTGAACTCAATTCTGTAAGTAGAAGTTGAAATGACTTATTTAGTATGTAAGGTAAACGTCCCAGTAATCCCCGCGGTCCCAGTAATCGCCAGTTTTGAAGTGTAAACGCCAGAAGTAAGTATTTTCCGCATTAAAATACATTCCTAAAATATTTTTAAGTAAGTTTGAACAGTGCTTGTTATGGAAACCAAATTAGTTTTTTTGTACAAACAGTGCACATGGGTAAAAAAAATTGATTTGTATTGCCGGTGGCCATGAATCACGAAACGTGGAAAATAGCTTAAAATTTAGGTTATGAAAGACGTTTCTTTGTTTAAGCTTTTAATATGTCAAGAAATTACTTAATCGGGACGAAAATTATTTTTTTTGTAATGAAATATAATTTTTGTTGGATAAAATTAAGCAAATTCTTCATTTAGTACCTTCCCGTTCGAGAAATATCGGGCGCGATTATAGGGACATTTCAAAAGCATAGTTGCTTGAGTAATCGCGGGACGAATCTGTCAAAATTTTATTTCCATATTTCGTTACAAATAATGATTTAATTAATTTCAAAAAGGCGTGAAATGAAATCGGAGAACTGACTTGTTACTGCGTGAAAAGTAATCGTAATATAAATTAGTGCTTAAAACTGAAAAAAGGTGATGTAAAATATTGGCATGACTATTATAGTGATTTCATCAGCAATTTTTTAGTTTATTATCATTTTTTAGTGAAGTTAATATTTATTGAGTAGTTTTTCATTAGCTAACATTAATCTATACTGCATAATATAAAGAAAAATGTGTAACAAATATATAATTATTGATAGTTTTAATGTTCTGACAACGTAAACAGAACATAACCTCCAAATACACATCATTTTTTTAGTCACTGCAATTTATCAAATTTCTTCATTGTGTTTATAAGTTATGTTGCAAAAAAGTTAATTATACAAATTACCAGTGTGTAAATTTTTGTATCCCGTGTAATTATGTTGTGCTTAGCCATTTTATATAACAAAGTTAGGTTATATGACTGTATGCAACTCAATATTATTTTTCGAATTTTATTTTAAAAAGGAAAGTGTTAATAATTTTTAATTATAATATTCAGTACGGCCATACCACGCTGGAAACACCAGTTCCCGTTAGATCACTGAAGTTAAGCAGTGTTGGGCGCATTTAGTACTTGGATGGGTGACCGTCTGATACTACTGCGTTGCTGTTGGCGGTGGTGGGTGTGGTGAGCCCACACTTGTAGTTATTTACTACAAGAAACTATCCACCTAGAAACACTACCCGAATCGGGTAGTGTCACGCTTACCCCTTGAGGCTCGCCGAAAGGGAAATGGCTTAATGGTATATATATATAAAAGAATTTCATCATTGTAGTTATCACTTATCGTGATAAAAATTCTAATAAATATTTACTTCGATTTATTTTTGAGACCACTTTATTTCTTATAAATAAAATATTAATTTTATTCGAAAATATTTTTAATTGAAATAAAAACTAAAAATTTTAAAAGAAAATTCATTTTTATTATGAATAATTATTATAATTTCCATCAGACGTATTGGAACTATCAGAAGATTCAATTTTGAGGTTATGTTTCGACGGATTTCATCTCTGAGGTCTCAATCTCTCAATCAATATAAAACTAACAATACATCTTTCATTTCCTTAAAGTATACTTAAAATACAAAGATACACTTGAAATACACGTCCAAATCACTAAAAACTGATTTCAAGAAAACTTAACCTTTTTGGCGAAGACTGGGACAACGACTGGCGATTACTAGTACATGGCCGATTTGAAAATGGCGGTGACTGGGACATCGGTGCTTTTTGACTTTTAATTGTTTATCAATAAGAAGTAATATTAAATATAATGTAAAACCAATTTTTATAATATTCTAGGATGTTTAATGCTTCAATCAGTACCAATAATATTTTAACTAATCCTTCCAAAACAATTTTCTAAATATTTGAAGTCAATGAAATCTCTTATGGTGGCGATTACTGGGACGTTTACCTTACGTAAGGGTGGCCCAAAAAAAATCTGTTGTATGACCACCATGTATTCTTCCGTTTGGTGTAAAAATAATTGTAACTTTTTTTTAAATTAAAAAAATGTTTAGTACGCGCTCCATGATTATAAAAAAGTAGATTTATGTTATTTAGAATTATGATTGATTTTATTCGAAATTTCGGAAATGTCACTCGTGATTTGATTATCATAAAGAAGGAAGACTCATGTTACTGAGACTTTTGAGGAAATTCAAAATTGCGTTTAACTTTTAAAAACTACCTTTTAGAGCTTCTTACATAGTTCCTCTGACAATTTTTCCTAAGAAAAGTAATAGGATGACTTCAGAAATATTGTTCAAATATATTTTATAGCTTTTTTAATAATTTGAAGAAAATTTGAATTGCGATTCTGCGCCTTGCAACCATTCTTAATAAAACAAAAATTTTAAAATACCGTTTTTTGTGATAAGCGTATAACTGTTTCACTAGGATGTCTGAAAATGAAGCAGTTAGGTCAATAATTTGTCTCGAATAAATGAGAGATTTGTCTGGAGTATTTTAAAAATATTATAAATGACCATATCTTCCTTACTCTTTAATAAAATGTATCAATATTATAGGTCAATTGATTCGTTTCAAGCTAAGGAATTTTTATACTCGGGCTTTAACTTTGAATTATGTGAATTAAAATTTTGTTGTAATTATTAATATTTAAAGCTTTCATGTAACTTTCTATTCTTTACAGCGGGTACTTAGTTTAATCTGAGTATTTTAATCTCTAGTATGTATAAGGTAATATTACTTTTTGATAAGTCTCAGTCTCATGTTCTGACATCCTAGTAAAAGAGTTACACACTTTTCGCAAAAAGACGGCATTTTTACCTTTTTTTTATCAAAGATGGTTTAAAAGCCTAAAAATGGAACTAAAATTCTTTTCATATTGTTAAAAAACTATAAAATATTCAGACAATATTTCTGAAGTCATCCTAGGACTTTTCTTATGAAAAATCGTTTGAAGAACTCTGATAGTTCTCTATCATTTGCACACACTTTAACTTATAAAAGGATATAGCCCTAATTTACATAGTGGATAGTCCAAAAAAGGTACACTATTTCAATTTATTTAAACCTTAGTTTAAAATTTTCTACATCTTGGTAAAAGAAATGAATGGAATATTTTTGCATTTGAACCAAAATTCTAGTTTGGGCTCTGCTGTTTTTTACAAAATAAGTCATAATTTTTTAATGCACGCCTGAACGAGAATATCGTGAATTACACTCTATTTAGTCTCAAATCTTCTTTTGTTATTTCTTAGTTTTCCTAAATAGACATTTTTAAAAACCTGCGTAAAAATCAAGACTATATTGCAGTTTTTAAAGTACCTGTGAGATTATTATGACACTTTAGTTCCGTATTAAATAAAATGTTACATAAACGACATTATCGTTTAGGCTGATTTCACTATCTCCTGGTTTAATAATTTACCCATAATCGCAAGCATGTTTTTTTTAAATGTGCTCAATAATTCTCAAAACTAAAATTTCCAAAATATTTAATAATCTCGAGAACTGTACGTGGGAACTGTGTGATTGATATTTACTATAATGATGAATTATATATATATTTATATATATATATATATATATATATATATATATATATATATATATATACATATTTAAGTATATTTACCAATAGAAGTGAGGATAACCGCTAAAGCGAAAAGCAGAGTAGCAGTAATGATTCTCATTTTTTCTCTAATAAACAGAGGCTATTGATTTATAGAGAAGATCTTGATGAAATTAGGTGAACAAATATGAATTATTGTGGAAGATGTTTCAGTTTATATGAAAAATTTCACTATATCGCCTGCACTTCAGAATTATCGAACATATTTTTTATATTCGAAAGAGCGAAATAGTACAATTTAGAGAGACTAAAATAGTGATTTAAAATAATTTTCGAAGGCGTCTTTCACCTTATCAGTTATGTTTGTCTTACGTTTAAGGTGCTATTCAGCCTTACAATCTTGTAAAGATGTTGCAATCTATTGTATTTAGGTTTTAAGTTCATAAATTAATATTTCAAGGCACTTTCAAGTGTTTCAACCCAATTTTGTTGTATTTCCTCCATATTAGACGTTATTTTCAATATTTCAAGAAAATAAAATATTCAGATGAAGAATATGTCATTATAAAAATTTTTAAAGGTCAATTTTTACAAAACTCTTTTTATTGGCTGAAAAATTGTTTTTTCAAGTAAGTAAAGTCTTATTTTCCGAAAGAGAAATTTTGTTCAAGCCGAAAAATAGGTACTGTTCTATGCTAAAAAACGTGATTCATTTTCGTGCTAAATCTAGAAGTTTCGAGATCGATGTGGAGGGTGTTTGAATTAATAAATTAATGATGATATAATATCCGCTTCTACACTTCAGAGTATGTGGAAATTGCAGTGGAATGTTGTTTTAAAAATTTAAGAATCATTTTTCTGAAAAGCAAGTTTGATTTCTCAATAAGAAATTCCTTGGCGATACAGCCTTCGATATTGCTGAAAAATGAACTGTTTAAACATTCATAACTACGTCATAAATGTGCGTCACTCGTCTGACATCATTTCTTTGATATTTCTCATTACAAATGCCTTGTTGGTTTATCTATTGTTTGAACATTTATAACTACGTCATAAGTATGTGAGACTATCTTTGATTTTTAAATTAAAAGTTTGGTGTAAACAGCATTCATAGAAATTATATCTTTTCTGTTAGTAGGTCATCTACTTACGATTCTTAACCTTCCACACGTTACATATACTATGACGACTGCATATTCGCCTCATAACTAGATCATGCAATATTATTTTTTTCTGTAACTCTAATTTCAATGCTATTTGCTTTAAAATGCCCACGACACATCATCGACACCTCGGGCAAGTGTAAGCAATGATGTCAGAGTTCGGCGTTCGAAGTTCTCATTCATGCGAGTTCGAATGCGTCTAAAAAATGTACTTAGACGATACCGCAGACACCTGATATTCATCATTGAAAATCATTTCCTTACTGCTCTTTTACCGGTCAATACGCTCGAGATTTCGCTTGCGATCCTCATGTAATAAACCTAAATTTATATTTAAAATGTGAAGTTTTTATTTTGTTTAATACAACCAGCAGCTTATATATTTAATAACATGGGCTATAAGTACACGGTTTTTCATGTGGAATTTGTAGCGTGATATCTCCACTCCATTTTTTAATAACAAAAACAACTGGACTGTAATATAAGGAGATATTTTCTCATGAGCTTTCCATTTGCAAATAAACCTTCGTACGAGTAGTAAAAGCGAAATCGACAAAAAGACTCATTATTATCACAAAAGTAAAAAAGTCTTACTATAAAAGACTTATTATTCAGATTGTTAGGTGCTCTCATATAGTGATTAGATGTTTTTGAGTAATAACTATTGATCAGTGAACATGTTATTAAAAATATTTGAAAATGAATTCAGAGCAGTGCAAGAGACTTATTAAACTGATGGACGTGTCATACAAAATTTTAAAAGGAAATGCCACATTTGAAGAACTTGACTTTTGGATTCGAAGTGGACTTCAAAACATCCGAGTTTTGAATAAACTCCTCACAAGAGGGAAATACTTTTCTTTAGGCCAAAAACAAAATCCAATCCCTGACTGGAATTTAAAAAGTAAGAAATCGCTAATTCGAAATGTCACGAAGAAGAGGAGCAGGCATCAATGAAGCTGTAGATAAGGAAAAAATCAGGTTGAAAGACATGAATGCATTTAGGAGTCGAATTAGAACAGGTTTAATCATAAATTTAACTCATAAGGATTTAAATACCTTTTTGGATGATGCGAAAAAGTTATTATTAAGCTAATACAAAATACTTTGAAAACTATGAAGGATATCAAAGTCAATGTTATTTTAGCTTCTAAATGCAGTACATTGGAAGAGGGTGGGAAAATGGAAGAAATTAAATCTTTCAATACCGAAAAAAAACGTATTCTTGAGTTGCCAGATATTGGTGAATAGTTTGAGACTAAAGTAAGAGTGAGCATTGTACACAAAGTTGAAGGGTTTCAGCAAAAAATGTCTAACTGGCAATTAAAAGAAATTATAAATTCAAATGTGAATTTCAATAAATATACTTCGTTTTCAGTTGTTGGCTCATCAACTTTAATACGATTACCAAAATTTGTAAGAGATAAAATAGCAGTTTTAAATGTTGAGAATACTGATGGTTTTTGTTATCTCAGGCCGGTAATGGCAGCACGGCATCCTGCTAAAAGAGATTTTTATTGTACTAGTTCTTATTCTCATTTCGATACTGAACTCAAAAATGATAGAATCAAGTTTCCTATTAGTTTGAATGATATCCTGAATTTTGAGCAATCAAATAACTTGAGTATAAATGTTTATAGTGTAGACTTTTATGAAAATAGTAAGAAAGAAGAAATCTTTCCGCTTTATTTAGGTCAACTTAAACCAGATAAGCCCAGAATTCATCTTCTTATAATTGAAAATGTAGACATTGATTTAGATGATGATCATTATGTATATTGGTGATAGTGAAATTGATATTGAAGAGTGTAGAACAGTTTACCATTTCGCCTGGATTAAAGATCTATCCAGGTTAGTCATCTCACAATTTTTAAAAGATAAACCTCACATATTCTTTTGTGACAGATGTTTATGTAATTTCAAACTGAAAAAATCTTTAAATAATTAATCAAAGGTGACTGTGATAATATGAATAAATGCAGGGCAATACTGCCAACTGAAAAAAAATAACATTGAAATTTAAAAATTATAGATTCAAATAAAAAGTTCCTGTGGCCATTTACCCCAATATAGAGTGTTTATAAAAAAAATACAGGTGTGCAATCAACTAACTACCAAAAACATGTATCGAAAAGTATGGTTTTTTATGAACATTGCAATGTTGATGATTTTCTGTCTGAACTTAAAGTTTGGGGAAGAGAAGACTGTATAAATTAGTATATAAAAGAATCAAAACGTGTGTCTTAGGAAGTATATTCACTTTTAAAAAATATTTTTCCAATAGAGCGTTTAACATTGCAGCGAGAGCAAGAATTTAAAAAGTCAAAAGATGTCACATTTTCAAAAAGCCATTTGCAAGCGTAAACATCAAACCTCACGTCACGATCATTTTATGGGTAGATATGGCAGTGCAAGTCATCAATCTTGAAATATTAACAATAAAGACTCACATGTGATTCCTGTATCTTTTTATAACTTAGCTACAAGTTTTGAAGGTGACATTCAATTATTGCTTATAAACAAAGAAAAATATACATCTTTTACCTAAAAAATTTAAGGCATAGAAGGTAAAACTTCGATTTAGTGACTTTTTAAGATTTATGACTGCTTGTCTTGAAAAGTTGGCATCATATTTAAATAACATTGAGAAAAAAATTGCGAGAAAATATTGTGCACATGACGATGAATTTATTTTGTTAACAAGGAAAGGTGTTTTCCCTTGTGATTCTATTCACAGTTGGGAAAAACTGCAGGAATAACAATTACCACCAAAAGAGTCTTTTCATTCAAAATTAAACGATTTAAATATTGAACTATGGGTAAATACTCTGATACTTATTTGACAGCTGGTGTCTTGCTTTTGGCTGATATTTTCCAAACTTTTAGAAAGACTTGTTTTTCAACTGAAAATTTAGATCCATTATACTATTACACAGCATCGGGACTCGCTTTTGATGCAATGTTAAAACATACAAAAATTAATTTTAATTTATCTACAGATGATGATATATTGTTATTTATTGAAAAAGGTTTTCGAGGTAGCGTTTTCTAATGCTCAAATACATTTGCAAAGGTAAACAATAAATTTATGGGTCCATATTTTAATCCACACGCGTCAGAGTCTTTTATAATGTACTTTGATATTGATGACAAATATGGTGCAGCTATGAGCGAATATTCACCCTACAAAGATTTTAAATGGTTCGAACATTTTGATAATGAACTAAAATTTTCAATATTCCTGATAACTCGCCACAAGGTTATATTCTTAAAGTAGATTTAGAGTATCCCGAGCAACTTCATGACTTACATAAAGACTTACTTTTATGTCCAGAACATTTTATACCTCTTATCCTAAAATGAACAATTCCAAAATTAATACCAAATTTAATACCTAAGAAAAATTATATTGTTCATTATAGAAACATGAAAAAATAGTTATCCTAGAAAATAAAGCCGAATAAAGTCTATAGAGTATTAACATTTGAACAGAAACCATGGTTAAAAGATTACCCTGACTTAAACGCGGATTGTAGGAAAAAATCAGTAAATGAGTTTAAGAAAAACTTTTATAAATTATTAAATAATTCAGTTTTTGTTCAAACTATAAAAAATGATAGAAAGCACAAAGATTTGAGGTTTTTCATAAAATGAGAGGGGCGGTATGGTGCAAAAAACTTAATTACCAGCCCAAATTTTCATAGCTGCACCATATTCGCTAAGTAAATGGTTATCATTGAAATAAATCGAGCAAAACCAAACCCTTAACGGTCACACGAGGTATCTCACACCCCACGGGCTTTCCGATTTTTTTTCGATTGTCAACGTTTTTGTTCAAGTATTTTTTTTCGAATAGTTAAATTATCACTGAGGCTTTGGAAATATTTTTTCCTATTTTGTATTGTTTCAACATCACTCATGATTTTTTTTCAGCCAAAAATATCTGAGGGTGTAATTAGAGGTGTGACCATTAAGGGTTAATTTCAATAAACCTATTTATACCACAGAAAAAACTGAAGTTAAATTTTGTTGCATGTAAAATGTTCACCTGTTAAAGATTACATGCTATTTGGCGAAAGTTTATCTTACGATGGA
>CAKNYM010048673.1:0-18493 GCA_932195095.1 Andricus curvator
GTGGGACTGACGTAAGAACTGGACTCTCCACTATACGACGAATCACTACTTAACTTGGGCATGATTTCGACTCGCACAACAAATTTCGCGCATAAAGGTGGTAGTTGGGTGTACAATCTAAACATGAATAATACAAACAATAAAGTAGCCTCGGAATGGACTGAAACTTTGATTGAGGTTTTGAAATATGGTCAGGAGTAGATAGGGAATCACATGGTAGTCAAGGGGTCGGTTTGATTATGAATGAAAAAGCTAGATATATGTTCCAAAAACGACTTAAATACTTTTTTTCTCCCCTTTTCAGATAGTTGGAAAAAAATCTTTCTGATTGTAGGATTTATTATAAAGATACGGAAATATACGCTGAAGTAAAGGAATTACCTTCTTCATTTTAAATCAAATACAACTTTAGTCATTTTTATCTGAAGAACATTGAACATAACATATGGTCGTTGTGAAGCGCGAAGACCAAATTGCGCGCAGCAAGCGCGCTCAAACTTTTGGGTTTCTATTATACGATGAACAGAAACGAGCGTGAAGCGCGAGGTTCATATGATGATCATACCAAATATCGAGCGCGAAGCGCGAGTGTCGTGATGAGAATGTGTTCCTTAAGGTCGATAGAACCTTAAGTAAATTAGTTCTTATTTTTATGTAAAACTGACATAATTAAACCAAAAGCAGGTCATAACGATGAAGCTTACTAAGAGAGTATTAGCTTGCGAAGCGCGCAATAGCGAGCACACGAAGTGTGAAAACCTAGACGACAAATGTGTCCGAGCGCGCAGCGCGAGGTGAATGCATTATCGAGCGCGAAGCGCGAGATAAACATATAATCGAGCGCGAAGCGCGAGATGAATACCTAATCGAGCGCGAAGCGCGAGATTCAACAGGTGCGCGCCCTAGGCGCGCTGAAACTTGCGAGCGAAGCGAGCCGCGCGCGAAGCGCGCGATGAGAATGTGCCCGCGAAGCGGGCAGATTTTTTTTATATGAAATTAGGCGCTACATATTTTTTCGTGTTTCCAAAAAAAAAGTCTCAAGAAGTTATGCGCATTTTAATTTTGTGCTTTGTATTTAAAAAGACCCAACATCTTTTCTTTAAGCATCTATAACTTTTGATCTAATGGAGACATTTCTCGTGTTTTTTGTTATTATAATTGAATTTACAGTCTTCTTTCATAATCCACCGGAAAAATGTGAAAAATTTTCAAATTAATAAAATGGCGGCGGTTTATTCTGAAAAATTCAAATAAAAAAAATAAATGTTTGCGAGTTCCAAAAAGTTCTATGAAAAATAACTATTGTTCTTTTGTGACATCTTTCATTTTGTACGATAAAAGTTCAAAAACTACATTTTAATGGAAAAATATACTCCTGGCATTCAAAAATGACTCAGCCGGCTCAAAACTAAAGCGATATCTTCCTTGTATAAGCTGAAATTGTAAAAAGAATATGGGAAAAAATAAAAGAGGTTGGGGTTTTCCATAAAATATTATTAAATTTCTTTCATCAAGTTTTAAAAACATGAGAAAAAATATTTTTCGGAACGCCCTACTGTTTTTATCCCTAAAACTATTTTTTGAAAGATTCTCCTAATAGATAATGGAAGAAACGCATCCTGTCAAATGTATGCAGGCTAAACTATTTTTGAGGCAGAAGCATCCTACTCCTTAAATCGAAACAAAGGACATGATTAAATATTATGAAATTGCCGACTACTTATGAAAAATGTTTACTCGTGTAATAGAAAACCGCCTACGAGGAAGGGTTTCGTAACCTATTAGGACGTTAATTTAAGTCGTAACAGAATCTCCAAACAAAAAATTTTGTAATTTCGTACAAAAAATGGTTTGAAAATATGTTCTTCATATACAAATTAATAAATTTGTATTTGATTTCAAATGAAAAGTAATGATATAATTTAGGCGACAAATTTTATTAGTTAACATTTTATTTTAGCTTGTGCCGTTTATCAAAAAAGTTAATTTTTTTCATTTTGAATATATTCTTACCACAAAAATTGATTACGGGTTTGTAAGTCTTTTTTGAATGCACAATTTGTATTCATTTATATGTTTACGTACCTTGCATTGTTTTTTCAAAAATTTGATTTTTTTTTACTGTCAATGTTATTTTCACGAATAAAACAAAAACCACGCATTCTATCGAAACATGAGTCACAACAAATTTGTACCTCTTCCTTGGATGAACAAATTTTGTTTCGGTCATTTTTTCGTAGCTGGTAATATTCGTCTGAAAATTTGATTTTTCTATTTTCAATGCTGTTTTTTACGAATGAAACAAAAAATACGCGTCATATCAAAAATTGAATAACGAGAAATTTGTAGATCTTTTTTAGGTGCACAATCTTGGTAAGATGATCTTTTCTCGTATCTTGCATAGTTTGACAGCAAAATGGAATTTTTGATTTTTCATTAATTTTTTGTGCGATCAAAATTTGAATTTTTTATTTTTCAAGAAATTCAAAAAGTTGCTATGAAAATATTATAGGGTGTTCAGGAATCAACGTTTTTCTCCTCTTTACTTTTTTTCATATCGTGCGTTTTTCGGCTTAAAATGTTCATTTTCGTTTGTTTTTTGGAATTTTGAAAATGCTATAACTCCAGTAATTTTTTTTTTATCACGAAAAGTCATTAGAATATTTTGATCGTCATTTTGCGTACTACTAATAACCGTACATAGAATTTTCAAATATTCAAAAAAAGTGGTCTCAAAAATTTTCAAAATGTGCTCACTTTTTGAATTTTCATCCAAAATAGCTGGTTAACGAACTCGTTCTCTCTTTTTCGGCCATAAAAAAGTGTGCCAAAGCTCAATCAAATGTGATCATTTTTTCGAAAGTTATCGTGGCTGCAGACAGACAGACAGGCTACAGACAGACAGACACCTTGATAAAAATCGTTTTTTCTAGCTCAGGGGGTCTCAAAACGTGGAGATTTGATGAAAACCGACTATGTCAAATTTTACATAAAACCAATACCTTCTCATTAGAATGAGAATGTAAAAAATTAAGTAAGAAAAATTTACGAAAAAAAGTTTTGGAAAAAAATGTTTGAAAAAATTTTTCGTTGAAAAAAAATTTGTTGAAACAAAAATTTTATGAAAAGACATTGTTGGAAAAAAACTTTATTAAATAAGAATTAGGTGAAAAAATTGTTTGGAAAAAAAACTTTATGAAAGAAAAATGTTGGAAAAAAAATGTTGAAATTTTTTTTTATAAAAAAAAAATTTAATTAATTTTTTTTAAATTATTATTAATTATAATTATTTAAACAAATATTATTTTTAAGTTTTAATTGTTACTAATTTTAATGTTATATTGCAAATTGTTTCTTAAATATTTAAGTACAGTATTTAACTATCACTACTACATTGGGATTGGTGTTATTACTTGCATCCAAATTCATCCTAACAGAGCTTTAATTTATTATCCCTTCCCAGGTGGTCGGAAAATATCCACATCTGCTGGAGGAAACTCAAGCCTCCAAGACGAGGCCAAGGCAAGGCCTCGCTTTTCAAGGCCTTGAGTTGTCAAGGCCTTGAAATTTGTCCGCCTTGCTTTGCCTCGAAACGCGAGGCCTCGAGCTATCCTTCCTTGCGTTCCTCGACCTGTTCCTTGCCATTCCTCGTCTCGAACGGCAACACTAATCAAAATTATATTTATTTACTGAAATTCTCTCTCCTAAACTCAAAATTATAATTCCTAACTAAAATTCCCTCTACCAAAGTAAAGATTATAATTTTCCACGGAAATTTCTGTCCCAATTATTTAATTATATGTCTTTATTGAAATTCTCTGCCTCAAACTCAAAATTATACTTCTCAATTGAAATTTCCTGTCCCAAAGTAAAAATTATTCTTAACAGCAATTCCTGTCCCAAATGTCCAAATTATCTTTCATTATTGAAATTCTCTGTCCAAAATACAAGATTATAATTCTTTAATGAAATTTCCTGCCCAAAGTAAAAATTATCATTCTTAACAGCTGTCCCAATTGTTCAAATTATTGTTCTAAATTGAAATTCCCTGTCCCAAGCTCACAATTTAAATTATTCACACCTTTCAAAAAACAAAAATCATCATTCTTTATGCAAATCCGTGTCCTAATTGTCCAAATTATATTTCTTCACTACAATTTCCTCTCACAAACTCAAAAGTATAATTTTTTACGAAAATGCCCTGTGCCAAAATAAAAATGATTATTCTTTCGGGAAATTCTTGTCCCATTTGTCCAAATTATATTTCTTTATTGAAATTCTCTGTCCAAAACTCAAAATTATAATTCTACAATGAAATTTCCTGTCCCAAAGTAAAAATGATCATTCTTAACAGCTGTCCCAATTGTCCAAATTATCTTTGTTCATTGAAATTCTCTGTCCAAAACTCAAAATTATAATTCTTTAATGAAATTTTCTGCTCCAAAGTAAAAATTATCATTCTTAACAGAAATTCCTGTCCCAGTTGTCCAAATTATATTTCTCAATTGAAATTTCCTGTCCCAAAGTCACAATTATAATCATTTACTAAAATTTCCTTTCCCAAAGTAAAAATCATAATTCTTTATGGAAATTCGTGTCCCACTTGTCCAAATTATATTTCTTCACTAAAATTTCCTCTCCCAAACTCGAAATTATAATTTTTTACTAAAATTCCCTGTCCCAAAGTAAAAATTATCATTCTTAACAGAACTTCTCGTCCTAATTGTCCAAGTATATTTCATTGTTGAAATTCGCTGTGCCAAGCTCGAGATTATAATTCTTTACTAAAATTACCTGTCCCAAAGTCAAAATTATCATTTTTAACAGCAATTCCTGTCCCAATTGTCCAAATTATCTTTCTTTATTGAAATTCTTTGTCCAAAACTCAAGATTATAATTCTTTAATTAAAAATTTCCTGTCCCAAAGTAAAAATGAACATTCTTAACAGAAATTCCTGTCCCAATTGTCCAAATTATATTTCTCAATTGAAATTCCCGGTCCCAAACTCATAATTATAATCATTTACTAAAATTTCCTTTCCCAAAGTAAAAATCATCATTCTTTAGGAAATTCGTGTCCCAATTTTCCAAAATATATTTCTTCACTAAAATTTTCTCTCCCAAGCATGAAATTATAATTTTTTACTAAAATTCCCTGTTCCAAACTAAAAATTAATATTTTTCGGGATATTTCTGTGTTAATTGTCAAAATTCATTTCATTGTTGAAATTCGCTGTGACTAGCTCAAAATTATAATTCTTTACTAAAATTTCCTGTGCCAAAGTGAATATTATCATTCTTAACAGCAACTCCTGTCCACATTGTCCAAATTATCTTTCTTTACTGAAATTATCTGTACAAAACTCAAGAATATAATTCTTTAATGAAATTTCCTGTCCCAAAATAAAAATGATCATTCTTAACAGCTGTCCCAATTGTGCAAATTATTGTTCTAAATTGAAGTTTCCTGTCCCGAACTCACAATTATATTTATTCATTAAAATTTCCTGTCCCAAAGTGAAAATCATCATTCTTTATGAAAATTGTGTCCCAATTGTCCAAATTATATTTATTCACTGAAATACCCTGCCCCAAACTCAAAATTATAAATCTTCACTGAAATTCCCTGTCCCACAGTGAAAATCATTATTCTTTATAGAAATTCCTGTCCAAATTGTCCAACTTATATTTCTTAATTGAAATTCTCTGCCTCAAACTCAAAATTATACTTCTTAATTGAAATGTCCTGTCCCAAAGTAACAATTATCATTCTTAACAGCAATTCCTGTCTCAATTGTCCAAATTATCTTTCTTTATTGAACTTCTCCGTCCAAAACTCAAGATTATAATTCTTCAATGAAGTTTCCTGTCCCAAAGTAAAAATCATCATTCTTAACAGCTGTCCCAATTGTCCAAATTATATTTCTGAATTGAAATTCCCTGTCCCAAACTCTCAATTATTAAGATTTACTAAAATTTCCTTTCCCAAAGTAAAAATCATCATTCTTTATGGAAATTCGTGTCCCAAATGTCAAAATTATATTTCTTCATTTAAATTTCCTCTCCCAAACTCGAAATTATAATTTTTGACGAAAATTCCATGTCCCAAACTTAAAATTATTATTTTTCAGGAAATTTCTGTCTTAATTGTCAAAATTCATTTCATTGTTGCAATTCGCTGTGCCAAGCTCAAAAATATAATTCTTTACTAACATTTTCTGTCCCAAAGTAAAAATTATAATTCTTAACAGCAACTTCTGTCCCCAATGTCCAAATGATCTTTCTTTACTGAAATTCCCTGTCCCAAACTTAAGATTATAATTCTTCAATGAAATTTCCCGTCCCAAAGTAAAAATGATCAATCTTAACAGCTGTCCCAATTGTGCAAATTATTGTTTTAAATTGAAGTTCCCTGTCTCAAACTCACAATCATAATTATTTACTAAAATTTCCTTTCCCAAAGTAAAAATCATAATTCTTTATGGAAATTCGTGTCCCAACTGTCCAAATTATATTTCTTGACTAAAATTTCCTCTCCCAAACTCGAAATTATAATTCTTTACTAAAATTTACTGTCCAAAAGTAAAAATTATCATTTTTAACAGCAATTCCTGTCCCAATTGTCCAAATTATCTTTCTTCAATGAAGTTATCTGTCCATAACTCAGGATTATAATTTTTTAATGAAATTTCCTGTCCCAAAGTAAAAATTATCATTCTGAACAGCTGTCCCAATTGTCCAAATTACTGTTCTAAATTGAAACTCCCTGTCCAAAACTCACAATTCTAATCATTCACTAAAATTTCCTTTCCCAAAATAAAAATCATCATTCTTTATGGAAATTCGTGTCCCAATGGTCCAAATTATATTTCTTCACTGAAATTTCCTCTTCCAAACTAAAAATTATCATTTTTAATAGCAATTCCTGTCCCAATTGTCCAAATTATCTTTCTTTATTGAAATTCTTTGTCCAAAACTCAAGATTATAATTCTTCACTAAAATTTCCTGTCCCAAAGTGAAAATTATCATTCTTAACAGCAACTCCTACCCCATTGTCCAAATTATCTTTCTTTATTGAAATTCTCTGTTCAAAACTCAAGATTATAATTCTTTAATGAAATTTCCTGTCCCAAAGTAAAAATTATCATTTTTAACAGCTGTCCCAATTGTCCAAATTATTGTTCTAAATTGAAATTCCCTGTCGCAAACTCACAATTATAATCATTTACACCTTTCCCAAAGCAAAAATCATAATTCTACATGGAAATTTATGTCACAATTGTCCAAATAATATTTCTTTACTAAAATTTCCTCTCCCAAACTCGAAATTACAATTTTTTGATAGAATTCCCTGTCCCAAACTAAAAATTATTCTTTAGGGAAATTTCCTTTCCTAATCGTCAAAATTCATTTCATTATTGAAATTCGGTGTGCCAAGCTTAAAATTATAATTATTTACTAAAATGTTCTTTCCCATTCTTAACAGCTGTCCCAATTGTCCAAATTATATTTCTGAATTGAAATTCCCGGTCCCAAACTCTCAATTATTAACATTTACTAAAATTTTCTTTCCTAATGTAAAAATCATTATTCTTTATGGAAATTCGTGTTCCAATTGTCCAAATTATCTTTCTTGATTTCTTTAATCAAATATCCTGTTCTAAAGTAAAAATCATCATTCTTAACAGCTGTCCCAATGGTCTAAATTATCTTTCTTCATTAAAATTCTCTGTCCAAAACTCAAGATTATAATTCTTTAATGAAATCTCCTGCCGCAAAGTAAAAATGATCATTCTTAACAGTTGTCCCAATTGTCCAAATTATCTTTCCTAATTGAAATTCTTTGTCTCAAAATCAAGATTATAATTCTTCAATGAAATTTCCTGTCCCAAAGTAAAAATTATCATTCTTAACGGAAATTCCTGTCCCAATTGTCCAATTTATATTTCTCAATTGAAATTCCCTGTCCCAAAGTCACAATTATAATTATTTACTACAATTTTCTTCCCAAAGTAAAAATCATCATTCTTTATGGAAATTCGTGTCCCAATTGTACAAATTATATTTATTTACTGAAATACCCTGTCCCAAACTCAAAATTATTTTCTGCCATTTCCTGTCCCAAAGTATAAATTATCATTCTTAACAGCAACTCCTTTCCCCATTGTCCAAATTATCTTTCTTTACTGAAATTCTCTGTAAAAAACTCAAGATTATAATTCTTTAGTGAAATTTCCTGTCCCAAAGTAAAAATGATCATTCTTAACAGAAATTCCTGTCCCAATTGTCCAAATTATATTTCTGAATTGAAATTCCCTGTCCCAAACTCACAATTATAATTATTCACTAAAATTTCCTTTCCCAAAGTGAAAATCATCATTCTTTATGGAAATTCGTGTCCCAATTGTCCGAATTATATTTCTTCACTAAAAATTCCTCTTCCAAACTCGAAATGATAATTTTTTACTAAAGTTCCTTGTCCCAAACTAAAAATTATTATTGTTTCGGGATATTTCTGTCTTAATTGTCAAAATTAATTTCATTGTTGAATTTCGCTGTGCCAAGCTCAAAATTATAATTCTTTACTAAAATGTCCTGTCTCAAAGTGAAAATGATTATTCTCCACAGAAATTCCTGTCCCAATTGTCTAAATTATATTTCTGAATTGAAATTCCCTGTCCGAAACTCCCAATTATAATTATTTACTAAAATTTCCTTTCCCAAAGTGAAAATCATCATTCTTTATGGATATTGGTGTCCCAATTATCCAAATTATCTTTCTTCATTGAAATTCTCTGTCCAAAACTCAAAATTATAATTCTTTAATGAAATTTCCGGTCCCAAAGTAAAAATTATCATTCTTAACAGAAATTCCTGTCCCAATTGTCCAAATTATATTTCACAATTGAAATTCCCTGTACCAAACTCACAATTATAATCATTTACTAAAATTTCCTTTCCCAACGTAAAAATCATAATTCTTTATGGAAACTCGTGTCCCAATTGTCCAAATTATATTTCTTCACTAAAATTTCCTCTCACAAACTGGAACTTATAATTTTTTACTAAAATTCCCTGTCCCAGAGTAAAAATTATCATTCTTAACAGAAATTCTTGTCTTAATTGTCAAAGTTCATTTCATTGTTGAAATTCGCTGTGCCAAGCTCAAAATTATAATTCTTTACTAAAATTTCCTGTCCCAAAGTAAAAATGATCATTCTTAACAGAAATTCCTGTCCTAATGTTAAAATTTATTTCCTTATTAAAATTCGGTGTGCCAAACTTGAAAGTATAATTCTTAACTAAAATTTCCTGTTTCAAAGTGAAAATTATCATTCTTAACAGAAATTCCTGTCTCAATTGTCCAAATTATATTTCTTTATTGAAATTCCCTGTCCCAAACTTAAGATTATAATTCTTCAATGAAATTTCCCGTCCCAAAGTAAAAATGATCAATCTTAACAGCTGTCCCAATTGTGCAAATTATTGTTTTAAATTGAAGTTCCCTGTCTCAAACTCACAATCATAATTATTTACTAAGATTCCCTTTACCAAAGTAAAAATCATCATTCTTCATGGAAATTCGAATCCCAATTATTCAAATTATACTTCTTCACTAAAATTTTCTCTTCCAAACTCAAAATTATCATTCTTAACAGAAATTCCTGTCCCAATTGTCCAAATTATCTTTCTTTATTGAAATTCTCTGTCTAAAACTCAAGATTATAATTCTTTAATGAAATTTCCTGCCCCAAAGGAAAAGAAAGAGAACAGGAAAAACGAAACAAACTCGAATAAAGATTGAAAATTTACAGAAACCGGAAGTGCGAATAGAGTTTCAAAATAAGTTAAGCGAACGCATAGATAGGGCAACTTGGGAAGCGCTTACGAGCAATAAAGATATAGAGGGCGCGTGGGCTTTATTACGGGATATCATTGTTAAAACTGCAATTGAAGTGTGTGGTACGGCAGTGGTAGGAAGAAAGTCTGGTGATGCGTGGTGGAATGATGAAATTCAAGCAGCCCAGCGAGAAAAGAAAAAAGCGCACAAGAGAACATTAAACATGACAGGTCTTAGCGATGAGGAGAGAAATAGACTCAAAAATGATTACAAAGACAAAAAGAGGAAAATGAAACGACTAGTCAAGGAGAGTAAAGAAAAAATCAGAACAGAAGAAGAGAACAAAATACAAAACGGCTTTGGAGGAATAATGAAACTACTATATAAACAGTTGAAGGAAAGTAAAAGTACAGAGTTTGCTAGCATGAGAAACAGCAAAGGTGAAATGCTATATGATATAGACGGGATAGTAGACGCTTTAAAAGACTCTTTTAAAGAACTATTAGGAGGTGAAGATATAGGACAACAAAACTGCGACATAGAACATAATGCATTAGAAAACCCAATTGAAAAAGTCTTTGTCACTGAGGTCCGAGACATAATTAAGAACTTGAAAAACGGTAAGGCTGCTGGCATAGACAGTATTAGTGCTGAAATGCTCAAATACGGTGGCGAGTACATACCTCACAGGTTGTGCGAATTAATAAATTTATGTATCGAGACGGGGAAAGTCCCAGACGATTGGAAAAAAGCGATTATCGTACCAATATACAAAAGAAAGGGAGATAAAAACAACTAGAGTAATTACAGAGGTATCAGCCTACTAAGTACAGTAAGTAAAATATACTCAAAAATACTTATTCGTAGGGTAATGGAAATCACAGAAGAAAAAATATGGGAAGTCCAAAGTGGATTTATGCCAGGAAGATCATGTACAGATCAGATATTTAGCCTAAGACAGATCACAGAAAAAAGCTTGAGAGTAGGAAAGAAAGTTTTCTGTGCATTTATTGACCTAGAAAAAGCATTTGACACGGTAAATAGAAGTAAACTTTGGGAAGTTCTTAAAGAATACGGAGTAAATGGAGGGCTCCTGCAAGCAATAAAAACAATATATACAGGTAGTAAAGCGAGCGTAAGGGTAAACGGGAAACTGAGTGACTGGTTCGATATTACGCAAGGCGTGAAACAAGGATGCACTGAAAAAAATTCTTAGTAGATTTGACTACTTTTCAACTAAGTTGCTTAGTTCCCTAAGGCCCCAATGTCACTTTTGTAGTCAAACTAATTATGCGATATATAGTTAAGTGAAGTAAGAAAAGCAGTCGTTGTAGCTAATATTTGTGGTTGATTTGACTGAAGTCAATCAGAACTGAAACAAGTAAGATTTAGGTAGTAAATCCAACTACTTTTCTTAGTTCCCTAAAGCCCCAATGTAATTTTTGTTGTTAAGTGAACTGTAAGGAAGTAGTTAAAGTAATTAAGGTTAACAGTTGATTTAATTAATTTTCTTAGTTAGTTTAACCAATTCTTTAGTTATTTTAACTGATATTTTCTTAGAAAATCCAACTACTTTTCTTAGTTACCTGACGCCCCAATGTAATTCTTGTAGTTAAGTGAACTGTAAGGAAAGTAGTTAAAGTGAACGAAGTAAATAGTCATTCTGATTGATTTTCTTAGCAGGATTAACTAACTTGAATACTGCTTTATGCAATATTTTTTTAGTCAATATCAAGATTTCTTTGTTCCCTGCCCAAATATAATTTGTGTAGTAAACTATACTTATAAGAAACTATGAATATTTATAGGTATAATAAGGATACTCCGAATATAAAAGAAATCGTATATGTTCGAAAGAAACAAATGTTTATTTCAATTAGCGGTATCGGAGCACGTGCTGGAGCCGGTAACGCATTATTATTTGGCTGTTCGCTACTCTGGTCCTGGGGAAGCTTGACCTCAGAAACCTCGACGTCTTTCGCACTTGTAGCTGCATATTTTTTTAACTTTTTCACTTGAAAGCGACGAATTTATTAAACGTGGCGTGGTCTCCAATCTCATGAACCGCACGCGAAGAAAAGCCGACCGGCAAGACCGTTGCAAGTCAAGACCTTCCAGAGCGCCCTAGCGCAAGCGCAGTACGTGTCACATTTAGCATTTCATATTTTCAGGGCACATTTAGCATGTTTCATACGTGGCTGAATTGAATTATAGTTTTAAAAATATCGGGCAATAATTAAAATATAAACTTAACAAAGTTGGTAAATTTTGTCATCTAAAAATGTTACTAAACATAACTATGGCTGTGTGTTAGCAAAAAGATAATACATTTTACTATTTTTCGGCTCAACTGCTGTCGTATGGTAAATGTAACTACTTCCATTTTACCAACAGAGCTGCGGTTCAGTTTACTGTTTCCGACTTGTTAACTTAACAACGAAGATCAGTTATTGTTACTCATTTTCCACAGTTAGTTGCATTTTGAAAGTAGTGTAACTGTTTCAACTAAAAGTATTAATAATCCCAGCTGTAGTTGTATGGTTAAAGAAAAAATGGTAGATTTTACCACTTTTTCCGCTTTTGTCCCTACTACTATGGTGTAGTAACTTCTACTGTTTCTGTTTACTGACAGAACTGCGTTTGATTTTACTGTTAATGACATGTTATTTTTACTACATATTCAGTTAATATTACTACTTCGACGTAGTCAGTTCTACTACTTGATACTTGTTATCCTTTTAACTACCTAAAATAGTAATTTGAACTACTATGTTTTAACTACAGCAATAATGGTATTATCCACTAAGCAATCATGGTTAGTTTAAATAAGAAAGTAGTTGGATTTACTACTTTCCACTCAACTACATGACTTAGTTGAATATTTCGCAAGCATTTTTTTCAGTGTGCGTTATGTCCTCGTGGCTATTTATCATATTCATGGATAAGTGTCTAAGAACTGCACTCTTAGACGAAGAAGGTGTAGATCTTCAAACAGTTAAGGTACGTGGGTTAGCTTTCGCAGATGACAAGATTGTTATGGCAGAATCAGTCGAGGACCTGCAAAGAATGTTGAATAAACTTAATACAAGCATGAAAAACATGGACCTCAAAATTAACGTAAATAAAACAAAAATCATGGTGTTTGAAGGAAAAAGTGAGAAAACAATATGCAACATTGTCCTAAATGATGAGAGATTAGAACAAGGTGACAAGTACGTATATCTAGGTAGTCTATTCACTAGCGACGGAAAAATAGATGTGGAGTTAGATAGGCGCATAAATAAGGGTAAACAGGTTATCGGTAGAGCAGGGTCCATCCTAACAAATAAAAACATATCAAAAAAAGCTAAAATGGCCATACACAATTCTATATTCGTACCGACTGTACTATACGGTAGCGAGACATGGACCTGTCAAGAAAAGGACAAGAGTAAAATTAACGCGATCGGCATGAAACCTCTGCGCATAATATGCGGGAAAACACTAATGGACAAAGTCCAAAACGAGACAATCCTCAAAGAATGTGGTGCAAAAGAGACAATAGTTGACACATGGGAAAGAAATCAGTTAAGATGGTTCGGACATCTTGAAAGAATGAAAGATGAACGACTGACCAAACAAGTGTATAAAGGTAAAGTAAATGGCAGAATGCCCAGAGGTAGACCGCCGAAAGAATGGTTAGAATCTGTAAATGAGACATTCATCCGTAGAGACATAAGAAGCCATAGAAACACAAGAGCTTGCATGAAAAAATGCATGGACGTGAAGGAAGCTAGAGTAGTATGCCAGGACAGAAAAGTGTGGCGACAAATAGTTTGTAAACAGAGTGACAGTAGAATGAATGACGCCTGAAACAAAGATCTTGGATACTAATGGGCCCAAGTGGAGAACCATACATAACAATTTTGTGAGGCTCTTCACTTGGGGTGATCGCTAGAGAGATTGATCAGCAACCTGGGTCGGAGCAGTGTTGCGGAGTAAACGTGTCATTTAAATAAATAACACGAGAATTCCAGATCAATCTAAAATATATATACCTAACACTTATATACCTATCCACCTCATAACTATATTCCTACCTACCTTATACCTATATACCCATATGCACACTACTATTCTCCAACCGAGCAAGTCACGCCTACCCCGAAAGGGAAATGGCTTAATGGTATAATAATAATAATAATAAAACTATAATTTCCTTTCCCAAAGTAAAAATCATAATTCGTTGTGAAAATACGTGTCCCAATTGTCCAAATTATATTTCTTCACTAAAATTTCTTCTCCTAAAGTAAACATTATCATTCTTAACATAAATTCTTGTCCTAATTGTCCAAATTTGGTTCATTATTAATATTCGGCGTGCCAAACTTAAAATTATAATTCTTTAGTAAAATTGCCTGTCCCAAACTCAAAATTATCATTTTTTACTAAAATTCCCTTTCCCAAAGTAAAAATCATCATTCTTATCAGAAATTCTTGTCCTAATTGTCCAACTTTATTTCATTATTAAAATTCGGTGTGCCAAACTTAAAATTATAATTCTTTACTGAAATTGCGTGTCGCAAAGTGAAAATTATCATTCTTAACAGAAATTCCTGTCCCAATTGTCCAAATTATCTTTCTTTATTGAAATTCTCTGTCTAAAACTCAAGATTATAATTCTTTAATGAAATTTCCTGCTCCAAAGTAAAAATGATCATTCCTAACGGAAATTCCGGTCCCAATTGTCCGAACTATATTTCTCAATTGAAAAACCCTGTTCCAAACTCACAATTATAATCATTTACTCAAATTTCCTTTCCCAAAGTAAAAATCATCATTCTTTATGGAAATTCGTGTCCCAATTGTCCAAATTATATTTCTCCACTAAAATTCCCTCTCCCAAACTCGAAATTATAATTTTTCACTAAAATTCCCTGTCCCAAACTAAAAATTATTATTCTTTTGGGAAATTTCTGTCTTAATTGTCAAAATTTATTTTATTGTTGAAATTCGCTGTGCCAAGCTCAAAATTATAATTCTTTACTAACATTTCCTGTTCCAAAGTAAAAATTTTGATTCTTAAAAGCAACCCCTGCCCCATTGTCCAAATTATCTTTCTTTATTGAAATTCCCTGTCCCAAATTTAGAATTATAATTTTTTACTATTATTCCCTTTACCAAAGTAAAAATCATCATTCTTCATGGAAATTCGTGTCCCAATTGTTCAAATTATACTTCTTCACTAAAATTTTCTCTTCCAAACTCAAAATTATCATTCTTAACAGAAATTCCTGTCCCAATTGTCCAGATTATCTTTCTTTATTGAAATTCTCTATCTAAAACTCAAGATTATAATTCTTTAATGAAATTTCCTGTCCCAAAGTAAAAATTATCATTCTTAACAGCTGTCTCAATTGTCCAAATTATCTTTCTTTATTGAAATTCTCTGTCCAAAACTCAAGATTATAATTCTTTAATGAAATTTCCTGTCTCAAAGTAAAAATGATCATTCTTAACAGAAATTTCTGTCCCAATTGTCCAAATTATATTTCTTCACTAAACTTTTCAATCTCCAACTCGAAATTATAATTTTTTACTAAAATTCCCTGTCCCAAACTAAAAATAATTATTTTTTCGGAAAATTTCTGCCTTAATTGTCAAAATTCATTTAATTGTTGAGATTCGCTGTCCAAAACTCAAAATTATAATTCTTTATTGAAACTTTCCTGTCCCAAAGTGAAAATTATCATTCTTAACAGCAATTCCTGTCCCAATTGTCCAAATTATCTTTCTTTATTGAAATTCTCTGTCCAAAACTCAAAATTATAATTCTTTAATTAAATATCCTATCCCAAAGTAAAAATGATCATTCTTAACAGCTGTCCCAATTGTCCAAATTATCTTTCTTTATTGAAATTCTCTGTCCAAAACTCAAGATTATAATTCTTTAATGAAATCTCCTGTCGCAAAGTAAAAATGATCAATCTTAACAGCTGTCCCAATGGTCCAGATTATATTTCTCAATTGAAATTTCCTGTCCCAAACTCACAATTATAATTATTTACTAAAATTTCCTTTCCCAAAGTGAAAATCATCATTCTTCATGGAAATTCGTGTCCAAATTATATTTATTTACTGAAATACCCTGCCCCAAACTCAAAATTATAAATCTTTACTGAAATTCCCTGTCCCACAGTGAAAATCATTATTCTTTATAGAAATTCCTGTCCCAATTGTCGAACTTATATTTCTTTATTGTAATTCTCTGCCTCAAACTCAAAATTATACTTCTTAATTGAAATTTCCTGACCCCAAAGTAAAAATTATCATTCTTAACAGCCATTCCTGTCCCAGTTGTCCAAATTATCTTTCTTCATTGAAATTCTGTGTTAAAAAGTCAAAATTATAATTCTTTAATGAAATTTCCTGTCCCAAAGTAAAAATTATCATTCTTAACAGCTGTCCCAATTGTCCAAATTATCTTTCTCTATTTAAATTCTCTGTCCAAAACTCAAAATTATAATACTTTAATGGAATTTCCTGTCCCAAAGTAAAAATGATGATTCTTAACAGAAACTTCTGTCCCAATTGCCCAAGTTATATTTTTCAATTGAAATTCCCTGTACCAAACTCAAAATTATAATTATTTACTAAAATTTCCTGTCCCAAAGTAAAAATGATAATTCTTAACAGAAATTCTTGTCCCAATTGTCCAAATTTATTTCCTTATTAAAATTCGGCGTGCCAAACTTTAAATTATTATTCTTCACTATAAATTCCTGTTTCAGGTGAAAATTATCTTTCTTAACAGAAATTCCTGTCTCAATTGTCAAAATTCATTTCATTATTAAAATTTGGTGTGCCGTACTTAAAATAATAATTTTTTGCTAAAATTCCCTGTCCCAAAGTAAAAATTATCATTCTTAAGAGAAATTCGTGTCCCAATTGTCCAAATTATATTTTTTCACTAAAATTTTCTCTTCCAAACTCAAAATTATCATTTTTTATGGAAAATCCTGTCCCAATTGTAAAAATTATCTTTCTTCATTGAAATTCTCTGTTGAAAAGTCAAGATTATAATTCTTTAATCAAATTTCCTCTCCCAAAGTGAAAATCATAATTCTTTATTCTAATTGCCTGTCCCAAAGTGAAAATTATGACTCCTCACCGAACCGAATAATAATTTTTTACTAAAATACCCTTACCCAAAGTAAAAATCATCATTCATTACGGAAATTCCTGTCCCAATTGTCTAAATTATTCTTCTTTACTGAAATTCCCTGTCCCGAACAAAAAATTATAATTTTTTACTAAAATTCCCTGTTTCAAACTAAAAATTATAATTCTTCACTAAAATTCCCTGTCTCAGGATAAAAATTATTATTTTTCATAGATTCCTGACCCAATTTTCCAAATAATACTTATTTACTAAAATTTCCAGTCCCAAAGTGAAAAAGATAATTCTTCATGGAAAGTCTTGTCCCGATGGTCAAAATTATATTTCTTTGCTGAAATTCTTTGTCCCAAACTCAAAATTATAATTTTTTACTAAAATTCCCTGTCCCAAAGTCAAATTTGTAATTCTACAGTAAAATTCCATGTTCCAAAGTAAAAATTAATATTCTTCATAGAAATTCCTGTCCCAATTATCTAAATTATATTTTTTTACTTAAATTCCCTGCCCCAAACTCAAAATTATATTTCCTAACTAAAATTCCCTGTCCCAAAGTAAAAATTATAATTCTTCACGGGAAATCCCAGTTCTTAAGTAGAAATTATAATTCCTAACGAAAAGTCTTGTTCCAAAATAAATCTAAACCTAAAATTAAAATTATAATTTTTTACGGAAATTCTAAATTATATTGCAGAGTTAAAATTCTTTTAGAAAATTTCCGCGCTCGAAAGTCGAAATTATAATTTTTTACAAGACTTTCCTTTCCAATTTTCAAAATTATATTTCTTTATTGAAATTTCCTGTTCCAAAGTAAAAATTATAATTTTTCACCGCAATTCGAAATTATACTACTTAACTAAAGTACCCAATCCCAAGTTAGAAAATATCATTTTTTTAAAACATTTTCGGTCCCAGAGACAAAATTCTAATTCTTTTAGAAAATTTCCTGTCCCGAAGTCCAAATTATAATTATTTACGAAATTCCCTGTTCAAAAGTCAAAATGATTAATCTTTACAGAAATTCCTTGTCCCAGTTGTCAAAATTATATTTCTGAACTAAAATTCCCTATCACAAAATCAAAATTATAATTTTTTAAAAACGTTTTCTGTCCCAGAGTCAACTTTCTAATTCATTTAAAAAATTTCCTGTCGCGAAGTCAAATTCATAATTCTTTACGAAATTTTTGGTTTAAAAGTCAAAATTATAAATCTTTACAAAAATTGCTTGTCCGAATCGTCAAAATTATATTTTTTACGGAAATACCCTGTCCCAAATTCCAAATTATAATTCTTTTAAAACATTTTCTGTCCCAGAGTCAAAATTCTAATTCATTTAGAAAATTTCCTGTCTCGATCTCACAAATATAATTCTTTAGAAAATTCCCTGTTCAAACGTCAAAATTATATTTTTTTACTGAAAGACCCTGTCCCAAATTAAAAATTTGAATTATAAATATAAATATAAATATAAATATAAATATAAATATAAATATAA
>CAKNYM010048673.1:37374-56528 GCA_932195095.1 Andricus curvator
ACAAATTATCTACAAAATATATGAATTTTAAAACAAATTTGAATTTTCAACTAAAAAAGATAAATATTCAACAAAAAATAGAAAAGTTAAATTGGCAGTACAAAAATTTAATTTTCAACAAAATAGTGAATTTATAAACAAATAGTTGAATTTTTCACCAAGATGAATGAATTGATAAATTATAATAAAATTCATTTTGTATCAAAAAACTACAAATTTTTAACAAAATACATGCAGCTTCCAAATAGTTGATTTTTCAACAAAACAAGAACAATTCTCAACAAAAAATGTAATATTTGATATTTAAAAAAATTAACTTTCTAGCAATAGAATTTTTGAACAAAAAGATTAATTTCCTATATCAAAAAGACAAATTTTCCACAAAATAAATGCATTTTCAAAAAAAATTACAAAAAAAAAAGATACAAAGATTATCAACCAAAAATTGAAAAGTTAAATCGTCAGTAAAAACAATTATTATAACAACATTTAAACAAATATTTTAACAAAAAGATGAAATTTATAACAAAAGAGATGAATTTTAAAACCAAAAAGACGAATTTTTAAACAAAAAGATAAATTTGTTATCACAAAAAACAAATTATCTACAAAATATATGAATTTTAAAATAAATTTGAATTTTCAACTAAAAAAGATAAATATTCAACAAAAATTGAAAAGTTAAATTGACAGTAAAAAAATTTTATTTTCAACAAAATAGTGAATTCATAAACAAATAGTTGAATTTTTCACCAAGATGAATAAATTGATAAATTATACTAAAATTAATTTTTCATACAAATATTACAAATTTTTAACAAAATACATGAATTTTCAAACGAATGGTTTAATATTCAAACAAAAAAAAACAATTCTCAACAAAAAATGTAATATTTGATATATAATATAATAATAATATTATAATAAATTTATTTATTTTATTTATTAATAAATATAATAATATAATATTTAAAAAAAAATGAAATTTCTAGCGAAAGAATTTCTGAACAAAAAGATTAATTTCCTGTATAAAAAAGACAAATTTTCCACAAAATACATGCACTTTCAAACAAATTTACAAAAAAAAAAGATACAAAGATTATCAATCAAAAATTGAAAAGTTAAACCGTCAGTAAAAATTTTTTTTTTAACATAACAGTCCAATTTTCAGCTAAAATAATAAATTTTCAAACCAAAAGGATGAATTTTCAACAAAGAAGTTAATTTTTAACCAAACATTTGCATTTTCAACATAAAATAGAAAAAATAGAAAAAAAATAAATTTCTACCAAAAAAGATGAATTTCCAACAAAAAAAGATGAATTTTCAATTAAAAATTGAAACGTCACATTTTAAGCTGAAAAAATTAGTTTTAAACAAAAAATGCGATTTTTCAATAAAATAGTCAAAGTTTTAATTTCAGAGATGAACTTTAAACAAACAAACAAAATTTTGCAACAAAATATTTCAACTTTCAACCAAAGAGATGAATTTTCACCTAAAATTATTAATCTTTAACTAGAATAGTGACATTTTCATTTTGATCCGAAAGGATGAATTTTCTACAAAATACATGAATTTACAACTAAAAAAGATCATTTTTGAACCAAGAATAAAATAGTTTAATTGGCAATAAAAAAATTAATTTTTAACAAAATATTATAATTTTCAACTTAACTGAAGAATTTTCCAACCAAACAGATGAATTTCCAACAATTAAAGATTTTTCAGTTTAAAGAAAAAAAGTTGAATAAAATTGTTAAACTTTTAAACCAAAAGACGAATTTTGTGTAAAAATAGTTAAATTTTCAACAAAAAAAGTTAATTTTCAACCAAACGATCGCATTTTTTTTAAAAAAGGAGGAAAATTCAAATAAGAAAAAAATTCGTTTTCTACCAAAAAAAGCTGAATTTTTAACTAAAAAATATAAATTTTGAATCAAAAATGGTGAAATAGCATTTTAGGCTAAAAAAAAATTAATTTTGAACAAAAAAGAAATGATTTTAAAAAAATAGTTAAATTTTCAACCAAAGCGATGAACCTTGAACCAAAAAAATAATTTTTTAACACAATAGTTTAACTCTAAACCAAAGGGATGAATTTTCGACTCAAATTATGAATCTCCAACTGGAAAAGTTACATTTTTGGTTAAAAAAATGAATTGACTTAAAAAACACGAATTTTCAACACAAAAATATAAATTTTCAACAAAAAGTGAATTTTATACCAAAATAGTTCAAATTTCAAGCCGAAAAGATAAATTTTCAATAAAAGAGTTGAATTTTCAACCAAAAAGGATAAACTTTGAAATCAAAAAGACGAATTTTTAAGCGAAAGGATTAATTTTCTATCAAAGAGACAAATTTTCAACAAAATACATGAATTTTCAAAGAAATGTGAATTTTCATCTAAAAAATATAAATTTTCAACAAAAAATGGAAAAGTTGAATTGTCAGTAAAAAATTAATTATAATAAAGATTTTTGAGTCTAGAATGAAGAAAAGTTTATAAAAATTGTTGATATTTCAAAGCAAAAAATGAATTTTCTGTAAAACAGTTGAATTTTCATCAAAAAAGTTAATTTCCCATCAAAATAGTTGAATTTTCAACAAAACAGTCGAATTTTCAAAGATAAATTTCCAACCAATCCATAGCATTTTTAGAAAAAAAAAATTATTTTTATTTTTCAAACTAAAATAACGATTTAAAAAAACAATTGAATTTTCCACCAAAATAGTTGAATTTTCAACAAAACAGTCGAATTTTCATAGATAAATTTCCAACCTAACAATATCATTTTTAGAAAAAAAAATTATGTTTATTTTTCAATCTAAAATGACGAATTTAAAAAAAACTTGAATTTTCCACACCAAAATATGAGTTTTCAATAAAAAGCTAATTTTCTACCAAAATAGTTGAATTTTCAACAAAACAGTTGAATTTTTTAAGACAAATTTTCAACTAAACAAAAACATTTTTAGCACAAAAAAAATGTAATTTTTACTAAAACAGATGAATTTTTAAACTAAAATCACGAATTAAGAAAAAGACTCGAATTTTTCACACTAAAATATGAGTTTTCAACGAAAAATTAATTTTCAACAAAATAGTTGAATTTTTAAAGATAAATTTTCAACCAAACAATACCATTTTTAGCAAAACAATTTTTTTTAAAATTTTTTAAACTAAAATTACGAATTAAAAAAAAACTTGAGTTTTCCATACGAAAATATGAGTTTTCAACAAAAAATTAATTTTCTACCAAAAGAGTTTAATTTTCAACAAAACAGTTGAATCCTAAAAAAATAATTTTCAACCAAACAATAGCATTTTTCGCAAAAAATAATTTAAACTTCTACTAGAACAGATGCATTTTAAACAGGAAAATTACGAAATTCAAAAAAATACTTTGATATTTTAGTAAATAAAAAAATAAACATTAAAATATGAGCGTTCAACAAAAAGTTAATTTTCTACCAAAATAATTGACCTTTCAACTAAAAAAAAATGATTTTTCAACAAAACAATTGAATCTTCAAAGATTAATTTTCAACCAAACAATAGCATTTTTAGAAAAAAAAAATTATTTTTATTTTTCAAACTAAAATGACGAATTCAAAACAAACTTGAATTTTCCACACCAAAATATGAGTTTTCAACAAAAAGTTAATTTTCTACCAAAATAGTTGAATTTTCAATAAAACAGTTGCATTTTTAAAGAATGATTTTCAACTGAACAAAATCATTTTTAGCACACAAAAAATGAAATTTGTACTAAAACAGATGGATTTTAAAACTGTATAATAATAATAATAAAATGACGAATTAAGAAAAATACTCGAATTTTTCACACTAAAATATGAGTTTTCATCAAAAAGTTAATTTTCTACCAAAATAGTTGAATTTTCAATAAAACTTTGAATTTTTAAAGACCAATTTTCAACTAAACAAAAGAATTTTTAGCACAAAAAAAATTAAATTTCTACTAAAACAGATTAATTTTTAAACTAAAATGAATTAAGAAAAGCACTTGAATTTTTTACACTAAAATATGAGTTTTCAACAAAAAGTTAATTTTCTACCAAAAGAGTTGAATTTTTAGAGATAAATTTTGAACAAAACAATATCATTACATATTAGCAAAACAAATTTAAAAAAAAAAATGTAATCTAAAATGACGAATTAAAAAAAAAATACTTGAGTTTTCCACACCAAAATATGAGTTTTCAACAAAAAGTTAATTTTTTACCAAAATAGTTTGATTTTTAAAGATGAATTTTCAACCAAACAATATCATTTTTTGCAAAACGATTTTTTTTTTAATTTTGTAATCTAAAATAACGAATTTAACAAAAATACTTCAGTTTTCCACACCAAAATATGAGTTTTCAACAAAAAGTTAATTTTCTACCGAAATAGTTGAATTTTCAAGAAAACAATTGAATTTTTAAAGATTAATTTTCAACCAAACAATATCATTTTTGGCAAAACAAATTTTTTTTTTAAATTTTTTAATCTTAAATGACAAATTTAAAAAAAAGACTTGAATTTTCCACACCAAAATATGAGTTTTCAACAAAAAGTTCATTTTTTACCAAAATAGTTGAATTTTTAAAGATAAATTTTCAACCAAACAATATCATTTTTAGCAAAACAATTTTTTTTCAATTTTTCGAACTAAAATGACGAATTTAAAAAAAAATACTTGAGTTTTCCACACCAAAATATGAGTTTTTAACAAAAACTTAATTTTCTACCGAAATAGTTGAATTTTCAAGAAAACAATTGAATCTTCAAAGATTAATTTTCAACCAAACAATATTTTCTGCAAAAAATAAATTAAATTTCTACTAGAACAGATGAATTTTCAAGCCAAAGTGACGAAATGAAAAAAAAACACTTTAATTTTTGAATAAATAAATAAACATTGAAGTATGACTTTTCAACAAAAAGTTAATTTCCTATTAAAATAGTAGAATTTTCAATAAAACCGTTTAATTTTCAAAGATAAATTTTCAAACAAAAAATAGCATTTTTAGCACCAAAAAAATAAAAATTTCTTCTAAAACAGATGAATTTTCAAACTAAAATGACGAATTAAAAAAAACTTGTGTTTTTAACACCAAAAGAGTTTCCAACAAAAAGTTAATTTTCTCCCAAAATAGTTGAACTTTCGACCCATAATAATGAATTTTCAACCAAACAATAACATTTTTATCCAAAAAATAAATGAAATTTTTAATAAAAAAAGAATGCTTAAACCAAAGTGATCAAATTTAGAAAAACACTTCAATTCTTAAATAAATATTAAAATATGAGTTTTCAACAAAAAGTTAATTTCCCACTAAAATAATGGGACTTTCAGCAAACGTCTGAATTTTCAAAGATTAATTTTCAACCAAACAATTTAAAAAAAAGGTGAATCTTCAACTCAGGAAGATTTCAATTGAATTTTTAAAATATTAAAATGATTAAAATATTGATAAATAAATAAAATAGAAGAATTTTATAGTTTTTTGTTTTGTTTTGATTTTGTTTTTATTTTTTCTTGTCAGTATTTACATTTTAACACAAATGATGAAATTGGGTCATTATCAAAGTAGTCACTGATACTAAATTTTTCCTTTGTCTTTTTACTCGAAAGTATTGACTTCGATTTGCGATTGTGTTTTCGTGAAGAGAACACGTGATTCACATTACGCAAGCATAATAGCGATTTGAACCTTGATGAATAACAATTGAAAACATGCCAGAAATGCTATATTTTTTTTCAAAATAAAATATAATCCTCTATCCAATTTTCACTAATTTAGAATTAATTTATATTAAAAATAGAATATTTCCTAATAAAATTTTACCTTAGTATTTTTATTCACAAAACCAGGCTTTATCAGAAATATGAAAAATAAAATTGTAGAATGAAAGAATTTTTAAAAATTAAAAAATTTTTTTTTTTTTAATTGTTTTTTTACTTACGTTTGAAAATCCGGCAGCGAGAACAATTATCCACCCCCAACCCCCATCGGGTGCAACAAAATTGTCCTTAATTTTTGTTTTTTCTTTGCCCTTTTTTTGCGTCCCTTTTTTAATCACTTTTGGTTCCGCACTTTTTGATTTTAATTCCTGTTTTTCGGAATTTTCTTCGGACAATGTCATTTTTTTAAATGGTAGTGGCGGACGTTTTCTGAAACAACGCGCGGTGTTCGAAAGACACTCAACTTCTGCGACAACCACATGTTCCTCTTATAGCCTCGGGAATTGTCGCGTCGCGTCGTTCCATTTCTCGCGACTAGAGTTTAAACGAGAGTCAAGGCTGCGATATAGTACACTGCGCAGAAACCTGTTTAGACTAAAAAAAAGTACAAATATTTTATTTACGCACATTTTTAATTGAAGAAATTTTTTTTATTTTCCAGGATATTTCAATTTTTATTGAGCAAAGCGCGCGTTCATGGATGTTTATTTTCTATTATTAAAAGCATAAACTATATTAAAAACTATAATAAGAAAATTTTAAATACTATGAGAGTTTAAAAAATATTCGAAATAAATTAAATAATTTAATAAATTAAAAAACAAAATGCGATTTACGCGCTCGATTTATCCAAAAAAATAAATCTCTAATTTTATTCCTACATTTTTTATTGACATTTTATTGGATTTGTAAATATTTATTAAGAAATGCAGAAAACAAACGAGCGCGAAGCGCGCGTTCCTAGATTTTTATTTTCTAATATTAAAAGCATAAACTATTTTAAAAACTATAATGAAGAATTTTCAAAAATTGAGTTTTCTGAAAGTATTTGAAATAAGTGAAATAATTTGATAATTTAAAAAACAAAATGCGCTCTATGCGCGCGATTTAACCAGAAAAGAAAAATATTTTGTTCCCATATTTTTTATTGATATTTTATTGGATTTTTAAATATTTATTAAGAAATGCACAAAATCCGCGCGCGCTAAGCGCGTGTTCCTAGATTTTTATTTTCTAATAATAAAAGCATAAGCTAATTTAAAAACTATAAAAAAAATTTCAAATATTAAGATTTATAAAAATGTTTGAAGTAACTTATATAATTTAATAAATTAAAAAAACAAAATGCGCTTTACGCGCGCTATTTATCCAAAAAAAGAAAACTTTTTCATTCCCACATTTTTTATTGACATTTTATTGAATTAAGCTATTTTTAAAACTATAATAACAAAATTTTAAATACTAAAAGTTCTACAAGTATTCGAAGTAAGTTAAATAATTTAATGAATTAAAAAACAAAATACGATTTACGCGCTTGATTTATCCAAAAAAACACAACTGTTTTATTCCTAAATTTTGTATTGTATTGGATTTTTAAATATTTATTAAGAAATGCAGTGAATACACGAGCGCAAAGCGCGCGTTGCTAGATTTTTATTTACTAATAATAAAAGCATAAATTATTTTCAAGAATTAAATGAAAAATTTTAAAACATTAAGATTCACATAAATGTTTTAAAAGAGTTAAATAATTTCATAAATTAGAAATCAAACTAGTGCATTACGCCGGCTATTTGTACAAAAAAAATTCTTTACTCCTACATTTTTTATTAATATTTTATTGGATTTTTAAATATTTATTAAAAAATGCAGTAAATACACGCGCGCAAAACGCGCGTTTACAGATTGTTATTTTCTAATATTAAAAGTATAAACTATTTTAAAAACTATGATGAAAAATTTTCAAATATTAAGATTTATGGAAGGATTTGAAATAAGTTAAATAATTTAATAAATTAGAAAACAAACATGCGCTTTACGCACGGAATCGTCCAAAAAAAGACAACTAATTTATTCCCACCTTTTTTATTAATATTTTATGGGATATTTCAATATTTTTGAAGAAATCCAGCTAATACACGCGCGCGAAGCGCGCGTTTATAGATTTTTATTTTCTAATATTAAAAGCATAAACTATTTTAAAAACTATAATGAAAAATTTTCAAATATTGAGATTTCTAAAAGTGTTTGAAATAAGTTAAATAATTTGATAATTTAAAAAACAAAATGCGCTCTATGCGCGCGATTTAACCAGAAAAGAAAACTATTTTGTTCCCATATTTTTATTGATATTTTATTGGATTTTTAAATATTTATTAAGAAATGCAGGAAATCCATGCGCGCTAAGCGCGAGTTCCTAGATTTTTATTTTCTAATAATAAAAGCATAAGCTATTTCAAAAACTATAACAAAAAATTTTCAAATATTAAGATTTATAAAACTGTTTAAAGTAACTTAAATAATTTAATAAATTAAAAACCAAAATGCGCTTCACGCGCGCCATTTATCCAAAAAAAGACAACGTTTTGATTCAATTTTTTATTGATATTTTATTGAATTTTTGAATATTATGTATATTATTAAATATTCGATATTTAAATATATCTAATATTAAAAGCATAAACTATTTTAAAAACTATAACGAAAAATTTTAAAACATTAGGATTTATAGAAACGTTTGAAAAAAGTTAAATAATTTAATAAATTAGAAATCAAACTAGTGCATTACGCGCGCTATTTATAAAAAAAACATATCTCTAATTTTATTCCTAAATTTTGTATTGATATTTTATTGTATTTGTAAATATTTATTTTAAAAAATGCAGTAAATACACGCGCGCAAAGTGCGCATTCCTAGATTTTTATTTTCTAATAATAAAAGCATAAGCTATTTTAAAAACTATAACAAAAAATTTTCTAATATTAAGATTTGTAAAAATGTTTGAAGTAACTTAAATAATTTAATAAATTAAAAATCAAACATGCGCATTACGCGCGCTATTTATCAAAAAAAAGACAACGTTTTCATTCCCCCATTTTTTTTATATTTTATTGAATTTTTGAATATTATATATATTATAAAATATTAGATATTTAAATATATCTAATATTAAAAGCATAAACTATTTTAAAAACTATAATAACAAAATTTTAAATGCTAAGAGTTCTAAAAACATTTGAAGTTAAATAATTTAATGAATTAAAAAACAAAATGCGATTTACGCGCGCGATTTATCCAAAAAAAGACAGCTGTTTTATTCCTACATTTTTTCTTGATATTTCATTGGATTTTCAAATATTTATTAAAAAATGCAGCAAATACACGCCCACAAAGCGCGCGATCCTAGATTTTTATTTTCTAATAATAAAAGCATAAACTATTTTTAAAACTATAATGAAAAATTTGCAAACATTAAGATGTATGAACATGCTTGAAAAAAGTTAAATGATTTAATAAATTAGAAATTAAACTAGCGCATTACGCGCGCTATTTATACAAAAAAAAATAGATCTCTAATTTTATTCCGACATTTTTTATTGATATTTTTTTAGATTTGCAAATATTTATTAAAAAATACAGTAAATACACGCGCGCAAGGCGCGCGTTTCCAAATTTTTATTTTATAATATTAAAAGCATAAACTATTTTCAAAACTATAATGAAAAATTTTCAAATATTGAGATTTCGAAATTGTTTGACCTAAGTTAAATAATTTAATAACTGAAGAAAGAAAATGCGCTTTACGTGCGCGATTTATCCAAAAATGACAACTATTTTGTTCCCACATTTTTTCTTGATATTTTATTGTATTTTTAAATATTTATTAAGAAATGCATTAAATACACGCGTGCAAAGCGCGCGTATCTGGGTTTTTATTTTCTAATATTAAAAGTATAAACTATTTTGAAAACTATAATGAAAAATTTTCATAATATTAATTTCTCTAAACGTATTTGAAGTAACTTAAATAATTTAATGAATTGAAAAACAAAATGCGCTTCACGCGCGCGATGTGTCCAAAAAAAGACAACTATTTTATCCCCACATTTTTAATTTATATTTTATTGGATTTTTAAAGATTTATTGAAAAATGCAGTAAATACACGCGCGCTAAGCGCGCGTTCCTCGATTTTTATTTTCTAATATTAAAAGCATAAACTATTTTAAAAACTTTCAATTTTAAAGCGATTCATCCAGAAAAAGACAACTATTTTATTCTCACATTTTTCATTGCTATTTTATTGGATTTTTAAATATTTATTAAAAAATGCAGTAAATCCACGCACGCAAAGCGCACGTTCCTAAATTTGTATTTTCTAATAATAAAAGCATAAGCTATTTTAAAAACTATAACGAAAAATTTTTAAACATTAGGATTTATACAAATGTTTGAAAAAGTTAAATAATTTAATGAATTAGAAATCAAACTAGTGCATTACGCGCGCTATTTATACAAAAAAACAAATCTCTAATTTTATTCCTAAATTTTGTATTGATATTTTATTGTATTTGTAAATATGTATTAAAAAATTCAGCAAATACACGCGCGCAAAGCGCGCGTTTCTAGATTTTTATTTTCTAATATTAAAAGCATAAACTATTTTAAATACTATAATGCAAAATTTTCAAATATTGAGATTTCGCAAAATGTTTGAAAAAAGTTAAATAATTTAATAATTTGAGAAACAAAATGCGCTTTACGCGCATATTTATTGAGAAATGCAGGAAATCCACGCGCGCTAGGCGCGCGTTCCTAGATTTTTATTTTCTAATAATAAAAGCATAAGCTATTTTAAAAACTATAAAATTTTTTTTCAAATATACACGAAGATGTTGGTTTTTGATCTACTGATCTATAGATCATAGATCATAGATCAGTAGATCAAAAAACAACATCTTCGTATATATTTACTGCGCTGATCAACAACCAAAAACTTATATTAATTTTTTTCAAATATTAAGATTTGTAAAAATGTTTAAAGTAACTTAAATAATTTAATAAATTAAATAACAAACATGCGCGTTACGCGCGCTATTTATAAAAAAAAAGACAACGTTTTCATTCCCACATTCTTTATTGATATTTTATTGAATTTTTGAATATTATATATTTTTTTAAATATTAGATATTTAAATATATCTAATATTAAAAGCATAAACTATTTTAAAAACTATAATAACAAAATTTCAAATACTAAAAGTTCTACAAATATTTGAAGTAAATTAAATAATTTAATCAATTTATCCAGAAAAAGACAACTGTTTTATTCCTAAGTTTTTTATTGATATTGTAATGGATTTTTAAATATTTTTTAAGAAATTCAGTGAATACACGCGCGCAAAGCGTGCGTTTCCAGATTTTTATTTTGTAATATTAAAAGCATAAGCAATTCTAAAAACTATAATGAAAAATTTTCAAATATTTTGTAAAACTGTTTGAAATTATTATTATTATTATACCATTAAGCCATTTCCCTTTCGGGGTAGGCGTGACTTGCTCGGTTGGAAATAGGTTAAATAATTTAATAAATTAAAAAACAAAATGCGCTTCACGCGCGCGATTTGTCTAAAAAAGACCACTACTTTATTCCAACATTTTTAATTGGTATTTTATATGATTTTTATATATTTATTTAAAAATCCAGTAAATACACGTGCGCAAAGCGCGCGTTCCTAGATTTTTATTTTCTGATATTAAAAGCATTAACTATTTTAAAAACTATAATAACAACATTTTAAATACTAAGAGTTCTAAAAATATTTGAAGTCAGTTAAATAATTTAATAAATTAGAAAAAAATGCGATTTAAGCGCGCGATTTATCAAAAAAAGACAACTGTTTTATTCCTTCATTTTTTCTTGATATTTTATTGGATTTTCCAATATTTATTGAAAAATGCAGTAAATACAGGCGCGCAAAGGGCGCATTTTCAGATTTTTATTTGGTAATATTAAAAGCATAAACTGTTTTAAAAACTATAATGAAAAATTTTCAAATATTTTGTAAAATTGTTTCAAATAAGTTAAATAATTCAATAAATTGAGAAACAAAATGCGCTTTACGTGCGCAATTTGTCCACAAAAAGACAACTATTTTATTCCCACATTTTTAATTGATATTTTATTGGATTTTTAAATATTTATTAAGAAACGCAGTAAATACACGCGCGCTAAGCGCGCGTTCCTCGATTTTTATTTTCTAATAATAACAGCAGAAACTATTTTAAAAACTATAATAAAAAATTTAAAAACATTAAGATGTATAAAAATGTTTGAAATAAGTTAAATAATTTAATAATTTAAGAAACAAAATGCGCTTTACGCACGCGATTTATACAAAGAAGACAACTATTTTGTTTCCACATTTTTTATTGATATTTTATTGGATTTTTAAATATTTATTAAGAAATGCAGGATATCCACGCGCGCAAACCGCGCTTTCCTGGATTTCTATTTTTTAATAATAAAAGCATAAGCTTTTTTAAAAACTATAATGAAAAATGTGCTTTACGCGCGCGATTTAACCAGAAAAGACAACTATTTTGTTCCCATATTTTTTATTGATATTTTATTGGATTTTTAAATATTTATTAAGAAATGCAGGAAATCCACGCGCATTAAGCGCGCGTTCCTAGATTTTTATTTTCTAATAATTAAAGCATAAGCTATTCTAAAAACTATAACAAAAAATTTTCAAATATTAAGATTTGTAAAAATGTTTGAAGTAACTTATATAATTTAATAAATTTAAAAAAAATGCGCTTTACGCGCGCTATTTATCAAAAAAAAGGACAACGTTTTCATTCGCACATTTTTTATTGATATTTTATTGAATTTTTGAAAATTATATATATTATTAAATATTTAAATATATTTAATATTAACAGCATAAACTATTTAAAAAAATGTAACAACAAAATTTTAAATATTAAAAGTTCTACAAATATTTGAAGTAAGTTAAATAATTTAATGAATTAGAAAACTTAATGCACTTTACGCGCGAGATTTATCCAAAAAAAAGACAACTATTTTATTCCCACATTTTTCACTGATATTTTATTGGATTCTTAAATATTTATTGAGAAACGCAGTAAATATACGCCCGCAAAGCGCGCATTCCTAGATTTTTATTTTCTAATATTAAAAGCATAAACTATTTTCAAAACTGTGAGGAAAAATTGCTAACTTTAAAACTTATAAAAATGTTTGAAAAAAGTTAAACAATTTAATAATTAGAAAACAAATTAGCGCATTACGCGCGCCATTTATAGAAAAAAGACAACTTTTTTATTCCCACATTTTTAATTGATATTTAAATATTTATTAGGAAACGCTGTAAATCCTGAAACATGCGCTTTGCATGCGCTATTTATCTAATAAAGGACAAATATTTTATTCCTACACATTTTTTACTAATATTGTATTGCATATTTGAATATTCATAAAGATATGTAATAAATACACGCGCGCTAATCGCGCGTACCTGGGTTTTTATTTTCTAATATTAAAATTATGAACTATTTTAAAAACTATGATGAGAAATTCTTAAATACTACGAGTTCAAAATTTTTTTGAAATTAGTTAAATAATTAAACGCGCTAAGCGCGCGTTCCTGGGTTTTTATTTTCTTAAAGTAAAATTATATTCTATTTTAAAAAATATGATAACAAATTTTTAAATAAGTTAAGAATAAGTTAAATAAATTAATAAATTAGAAAATGAACATGCGCTTTACGCGCGTGATGTACCAAAAAAGGAAGAATATTTTTTTCCACAAATTTTTTATTTTAGAAAATATTTTTATTTTCAAGGATATTTAAATATTCATAAATAGCAGGGGACTTCTAGATCAATCTAAAAATCTACACCACCTTCCCCACATTACACCCTTCCTCACCGAGTGGGTCGGCCTACCCCAAAATGGAAATGGCCTAATGGTATAATAATTATAATAATGTAGAAAAACAGGGAGCACGTGCCCGCGAAGCGCGCGTTCCTGGGATTTTATTTTCTAATGATTAAGGTATAAAATATTTTAAAAACTATAATAACAAAATTTTAAATACTGAGAGTTTTAGAAATGTTTGAAATAAGTTAAATAATTTTATAAATTAAAAAACAAAATTCGCTTTACGCGCGCGATTTATAAAAAAAAAAGACATTTTTTTCCCACAAAATTTTCATTTATATTTTATTGGATATTTAAATATTTTTGAAGGAATGTAGGAAATACACGCGCGCTAAGCGCGCGCAACTGGGTTATTTTTTTCTAATATTAAAAGCATACACTATTTAAAAATTATAATAACAAATTTTTAAATATTAAGAGTTCTCAAAATATTTGAAATATGTTAAATAATTTAATCAAATCAACTACAAATTGCAGTAAATACACGCGCGCATAGCGTGTGTTTCTAGGTTTTTATTTTCTAAAATAAAAAGCATAAAATATTTTGAAAACCCATAATAACAAATTTTCAAATACTAAGAATTCTAAAAATGTTTGACATTAGTTAAATAATGTAATAAATTAGAAAACAAACATGCGCTTAGCGCGCGCGATTTCTCCAATGAAGGCCAAACATATTATTTTACAAATTTTTTATTGATATTTTAATTTTATTATGTACATATTTAAATATTCATTAAGAAATGCAGTAAATATACGCGTGCAAAGCACGCGTTCCTGTGTTTTTATTTTCTAAAATTAAAAACATAAACTATTTTAAAAATCATAATGAAAAAATTTCAAATATCGAGATTTCTAAAAATGTTTGAAATAAGTTAAATAATTTAATATATTAGAAAAAAAAACTAGCGCGCTAGACACGCGCGATTAATAAAAAAATACAACTATTTTATTCTCTTATTTTTTATTGATATTTTATTGGATTTTTCAATAATAATTAGGAAACGCATGAAATACTCACGCGCAAAGTGCGCGTAATGAGTTTTTATTTTTAAAAATTAAAAGCATAAACTATTTTAGAAAATTTGATAAAAAATTTTCAAATATTAAGAATTCTAAAAATGTTTGAAATAAGTTAAATAATTTAATGCAGTAGAAAACAAAATGCACTTTGTGCGCGCAATTTATTCAATATAGGACAAATGTTTTATTCCCACAAATTTTTTATTGATATTCTATTTAATATTTTAATATTTCTTAAGAAACGCAGTAAATACAAGAGCGTGAAGCGCGCGTAATAGATTTTTATTTTCTAATATTAGAAATGTAAACGTTTTTAAATACTACAATAACAAAATTTTAAATACTAAGAGTACTTAAAATTTTTGAAATAAGTTAAAAAATTAAATGAATTAGAAAACAAAATGCTTTTTACGCGCACGATTTATCAGAAAAAAAAAATATATATATATTTTATTCCCACAAATTTTTTATTGATATTTTATTGGATATTTAAATATTTTTGAAGAAATGTAGTAAATACACGCGCGCGAAGTGCCCGTTCTTGGGGTTTTATTTTCTAATAATTAAAGTATAAACTTTTTAAAAACTATAATGACAAAATTTTAAATACTAAGTATTCTAAAAATGTTTCAAATAAGTTAAATAATTTAATAAATTCGAAAAAAATGCTCTTCGCGCGCGCGATTTATCCAAAAAAGAGCACCATTTTGTTCCCACATTTTTTATTGATATTTTATTGGATTTTTAAATATTTATTAAAAAATGCAGTTAATGCACGCGCGCAAAGCAAGCGTTTGTAGGTTTTTATTTTCGATAATTAAAAGCATAAACTATTTTAAAAACTATAATGAAAAATTTTCAAATATCAAAATTTCTAAAAATGTTTGAAATAAGTTAAATAATTTAATAAATTAAAAAACAACATGCGCTTTACGCGCGCGATTCTTCTAAAAAAAGATAACTTTTTTATTCCCACATTTTTGATTGCTATTAGGTTAAAAAACGTAATTGTTTCAACTTTCAATTTAAAGTGTGGTAATAATTAATGAATCTCAACAAACTTAATTGTTTAAATAAATTATTTTTAATAACTATCTTCTCTTATGTTAATGCTAGATAGTAGCAGCTTTTTCCTAAATTTTCAAATATTTTTCAAAATTTTAATTAGATCAAGGCAATAATAAATTATATTTGACATAAATAATTGTTTAAATAATGTTTTATTATTTTAATTAATATTCTTTTAGAATAATGCTATAAAGTTGCAGTTTTTTCTACAATTTTTCACCTTTGGTCCACCTTTCAATTAGAGTAAGGTGCTAATTAATTTAGCTTAACTAAAATAATTTTTGAAACAATTTATTATTATTTTGAATGATATTCTCTCTGAATAATGCTATAAAATTGCGCTGTCTTCTGAAATTTTCAACTTTTTGTTTACTTTTTACTCAGAGTGTGGTGATGATTATTCAAATTTATTAAACATGAATGTTTAAACAAATTATTATTGTTTATAATTAACTTCTTAAACGGAAAATTTCCATTTCGGAAAAAATGCGCTTATCTAGCATTACTATAAGAGAAGATAGTTATAAACAATAACAATTTGCTTAAACAATAATTCTTGTTACATTTTATCAATAATTACCTCCTTCTAATTGAAAAGTAGAGACAAAATCGAAAATTGTATGAAAAACTGCAAATTTGTAGCATTGTTCTAAGAGAATATTATTATAAATAATATTGAATTGTTTAAACAATTATTTCTGTTAAATTCAATTGAATATTGTCTCTATATAAATGAAAAGTTAACAATAAGTTGCAAAATTCGGAAGTCTATTCTAAGAGAAAATTACCAAAAACAATAATAAATTGTTTAAAACATTTTATTATTAGCAGAATGTAATATTTCATAAGTAAAAAACAATTTGTTTAAAAAAAAAATGAAAAAATCATAATTAGCGCCCAAAATTTGCAAAACCCAATCTTTCACTTATGGGGTTTCTTTAAGACCCTGTAAAACAGACGTATGGGGATGTTATTACAAAAATATTTTCTGATTCGTATTCCATGGAAAATTATGAATAGAAATATTGAGTTTCAATTCGACTTATCTAATATTGACAATTCTGAATAAAATATACCAAAACGTCTTTTTTTGATTGAATTGAAATCATTGGTCGTAGGGAAAACTTAGGTTTGAAACCCGAATTATAAAATTTCCGAATAATAAAACTATGAGTGAAAAAAAATTTTCATCCAGAAATATTGTTCTCAATTATTGTTATGTTAAATACAAACAATAATTTTGGAAACTTTAAATATATAAAACAATTTTTCTTTATAAAAATATTTGATTATTGTATTTCTAAGAATGAAGTAAAGTATGAATGGAAGATAAATGGGGAAATGGTGGAAATGGTAGAGGAATTTTGTTATTAAGGATTCTGGTTCGAAGCGGGATGTGGAAATGATCTGAAAGTGAAAAAAAGGATAGAAAGTGCAAGTAAGGTGATGGGTCAAGTGTGGGGGATTGGAAAAAGAAGATTCAAAGAGGACTGGCAAATGAGAGTATGGCTGTTTGATTTACTGGTATGGTCTGTGATGTGTTATGGAATAGAGATTTGGGGGTGGAAGGAGCACAAAACAGTAGAAAAAATGCAAGATAGATTTCTGAGATGGGTTATGGGAGTAAGCTGGAACTGCCCAGGATATATGTTGAGAGAAGAAACAGGGAGAGAGAAATTGGTGATAAGGCAGAGGAAAAGGGTCTGGAATTTTGAAGAGAAACTTAAGAGTGGTAAGGGAAGCAAAGTTGCTCAAGTATGCCTGCAGGAAATATTAAATAGAGAGAGAGGAGAGGACACACGGAGTATTCAAGATGGGAGGAGGAGAGATGGCAAGTTAGAAGGGAATGGAGAATATGTGACGAGGGGAGGGAGTGGCAGGAAGTAGAAGGAGAAATTATCAAGAAGAGAAGAGGTGGGAAAAGGAGTCAAAATACAATAAATGGTATAAATTGGTTAAGTTGGAAGGGGTCCCAGAATATTTAGGAAAGTTAAAAATGGAGTGCAGGTGGTCCAGTTTGGTACGTTTCAGAATGGAAGAAGGAATGAATGAGTGTAAATATTGGATTAGTGAAGAAATGAAAAGGTGTAGAGTATGTGGTTATGAAAGGGAATCATGGGAGCACGTGTTGGAGAGATGTACAGGGGAAGAGGAAGGGGGAAAGAGCGTGGTAGATAGAGTTAGTTGGATACTGAGTGGATGTGGACAAGGGGAAAAGTGGATGAAGAGTCTAGAAGAGAATAGGGAAGAGAGAATGCAAGGGGGTGGAAAAAACCAAAATCGAGACCAAAATTGATACAAGAGAAATATGTAAGGGAAATTAGTGTTGCGTAACTTACAAAAGCTTGAAGAGAAATGGTAAGAGGAAATGTAAGCCCTGGAAAGTCTCGCGAAATTGTAAGATAATATGTAAGAGTTAGTAAATAATAAGAAAGCGAAGCGATTAAAGGTTAAGTTAGGTTAAGTTAGGCATAAGGCATAGTGGTTAAGAGAAATTGTAGAAGATGTAAAGGAAACGGAGCCCTCAAACCCGTAAAAGGGAGAGTAATAAAATACAATACAATCATTGAATTTCTAATAACTGAATAATATTTATAAAAAATTGTAATTGTTTAAATTCAGAAATTGTCTAGTTCGGATATTTTATAATTAGGCAATTTTCTTTCTGGAATTGTATCATTCGGAAATTTTATTATTTGGGAATAGCCATACCACGCTGAAAAAACCAGTTCTCGTCAGATCACTGAAGTTAAGCAGCGTTGGGCGCGGTTAGCACTTGGATGGGTGACCATTCGAGAAAACTGAGTGCTGTTGGCACATCGTGGGTGTGGTGAGCCCACACTTGTAGTTATTTACTACAAGTTATCAACCTAGAAACACTACCCGAATCGGGTAGTGTCACGCCTACCCCGAAAGGGAAATGGCTTAATGGTATACATACATCCAATTCGGTATTATTATGAACTATTCGGGAATTTTATTATTTGGAAAATTTTATTATTCGGGAATTTTCCAGTTCGGTAATATTACAAACTATTCGGAAAGTTTATTACTCGGGAATATTCCAATTTGGAAATTTTATTATGCGGGAATTTTGTTATTCGGGAATTTTCCAGTTCGGTATTATTATAAACTATTCGAAAATTTTATAATTTGAGAATTTTCCAATTCGGTAGTATTAAAAACTATTCGGGAATTTTCCAATTCGGAAGTTTTATTATTCGGAAATTTTCCAATTTGGTAATATTGTAAGCTATTCAGGAATTTTATTACTCGGGAATATTCCAATTTGGGAATCTTATTATTCGGAAATTTTCCAATTCAGGAATTTTATTATT
>CAKNYM010048673.1:56799-70092 GCA_932195095.1 Andricus curvator
TTCCAATTCGGTATTATTATAAGCTATTCGAAAATTGTATTATTTGATAATTTTCAAATTCGGTAGTATTAAAAACTATTCTGGAATTTTCCAATTCGGAAGTTTTATTATTCGGGAATTTTCCAATTTGGTAATATTGTGAGCTATTCAGGAATTTTATTACTCGGGAATATTCGAATTTGGGAATCTTATTATTCGGAAATTTTCCAATTCAGGAATTTTATTATTGGCGAATTTTATTATTCGGGAATTTCATTATTCGGGAATTTTCCAATTCGGTAATATTAAAAACTATTCGGTAATTTTATTACTCGGGAATTTCCCATTTCGGAATTTTATTATTCGGGAATTTTATAATTCGCGAATTTTATAATTCGCGAATTTTATTATTCGGAAATTGTATTATTCGGGAATTTTCCAATTCGGTAATATTATAAACTATTCGAGAAATGTATTACTCGGGAATATTCCAGTTCGGGAATTTTCCAATTCGGTATTATTATAAACTATTCGGGAATTTCATTATTCAAGAATTTCATTATTCGGGAATTTTCCAATTCGGTAGTATTAAAAACTATTCGAGAATTGTATTACTCGGGAATTTTTCAATTCGGAAATTTCATTATTCGGAAATGTTATTACATGGAATATTCCAATTTGGAAATTGTATTATGCGGGAATTTTGTTATTCGGGAATTTTCCATACCATTAAGCCATTTCCCTTTCAGGGTAGGCGTGACACTACCCGGTTCGGGTAGTGTTTCTAGTTGGATAGTTTTCTTGTAGTTATAAATAACTACAAGTGTGGGCTCACCACACCCACAATGTGCCAACAGCACTCAGTATTCTTAAATGGTCACCCATCCAAGTACTAACCGCGTCCAACGCTGCTTAACTTCAGTGATCTGACGAGAACTGGGGTTTTCAGCGTGGTATGGCCGTTGGCCGTTGGTTCCAATTCGGTATTATTATAAACTATTCGAAAATTTTATTATTTGAGAATTTTCCAATTCGGTAGTATTAAAAACTATTCGGGAATTCTCCAATTCGGAAGTTTTATTATTCGGGAATTTTCCAATTTGGTAATATTGTAAGCTACTCAGGAATTTTATTACTCGGGAATATTCCAATTTGGGAATCTTATTATTCGGAAATTTTCCAATTCAGGAATTTTATTATTGGCGAATTTTATAATTCGGGAATGGACTTGCATGTTGGTGGCGGAAGTGAGAACGTGTTTAGTGACAGGTGGAGAGAGAATTTTACGGAATTTGTGTAGAAGGTGTGAGTGGAGTGTGAGCGTGGAAGCCGAGGAGGTGAGTAGGGTTGTGTGGGGTGAATTGGGGAGATAAAAAGTGAGTTTCAGCGTGGGTGGGAGGTGGTATCTAGCTGGATAGGGAAAGTGAGGTTAGGTTGGCAAGTAATCGGGGGAGTCCGTGGTCAGGAGACCTGGGCTTTCGAGGGTTCAAGGGTGGTTCTCGAAAAGTTAAGGGATGCTAAGGGAGAGAAAGGGGTGTCTGCAGGGACTGAGGAATTGAAAAAAAAAGGGGGAAAAAAAAAAGGAAAATTTGGCGGCGAAAGACGCCAACATTTTGCAGAGACATCTGTCGGTTGCGGCAGGTACTGCATGGATAGATCCCATTTGCCGGCGGTAGAGCGGGAGGTGGGCAGCGAGAGTACTGGCAGTGCTGGTAGTGAAACCGACGGGGAGGGAATTTTCCATAAACCACGACGGCCAACAACGCGTCGCCCGGTGTCGAGCGGTGCGTCGGGGAGAGGGAGAAATCGGGACGGTGGCAACGAAGGAAGCGAGAAGGTAAGGGAGAGAGCGTCAAGCGCAAGTGACGGGGAGGATCTCTTGAAAAGGAAGAGAGACAGCCAAGAGAGTCCGGAGAAAAGCGAGGTCGAGAGCCCGTTTAAAAAAAGCGGGATAACACCGAGGTCACCCCCCCAAAAAATGGAGGGGATGTTGGAAAAGGAGGCTCTCGGGATGTTGATAGGTGAGATCAGGGGGCTGAGGGAGGACGTAAGGGGGACCAAGGAGCAGATGGAAGGCATGAGGGAGGACTTGCGAATCAGAGATGAGAAATGGGAAAAGGAGGTGAAAGAGCTGAGAGAGAGAGTAGATGGCTTAGAGAGGGAAAGAAAAGAAAAAGACGTTAAAATAAAACAGATGGAAGAGGAGATTAGGGCGTGGAAAGAAAGGACGGAAAAAAGGCTTGAGAAGGTGGAGGGCAGGACGGAAATGGAAATAGGAGTCGGGGGTAGCGGGGGCGAGATTAAAGGTATTTGGGAGAGGGTAGGGAATATGATAGAAGAGAAAGTGGGAGAGCGTAGGAATGAAAAGGAGGAGAGGGCGGATAAGGAAAGGATAAGGGCAATGGAGTTGAGAATGGAGAGAAAGGAGAAGGCAGACAGGAGAAATAATATTGTGATAAGAGGGTTGAAGATGAAGAGTGGGGAAGAAAGGGAGGGCGTGGAAGCGCTTCTACAGAGCATAGGGTGGAATAAAGGCAGGGTAGGGAAAGTTAAGTTGGAGGGGAGAAAGGAGAAAGAAGTGGCAGTTGTGGAGTTGGGGAGCTGGGAAGAAAAATTGGGAGTAATGAGAAATAAAAATAGGATAAAGGATAAGGAAGTTTTCATCGATCACGATTTGACGAGAAAGGAAAGGGATGTACAGAGAATGCTGTACGACAGGGCTAGGAGGGAGAGGAGTGAAGGGAGATCGGCGAAGGTAGGATATCGGAAAATAAAAATAGACGAGAAAATGTGGGTGTGGGACGAGGAGAAAGAGGTGTTGAAGGAAGTGCAGGGGAATTTGTTTCGTAGGAAGTAGGGGGGCGGGGGTAATGCAGGGTAGAGGAGTTGTGAAGGTGCTTTACTGGAACGTAGCAGGGGTAAAGAAGAAGGATGAGGAGTTCTGGAGGTATATCCAGGAATTTGATGTGGTAGGACTGGTAGAGACGTGGGTGGAAAGAAAGGAATGGGATAGAATAGAGCCAAAGCTGCCAAGGGGGTATAGGTGGAGACTCCAGGAGGCGGTCAGAGTGAAGAAGAAAGGAAGGGCTAATGGGGGAATTATAACGGGGATTAGAGATGGATTAGAGGAAGAAGCTCAGGGAGAGGTAGAGGGGGAGGGAGTGCAAATGAGGAAAGTAAAGATAGGAGGGGTAATGTGTAAGTTTGTGACAGTGTACAATAAGGATGGGATGGAAAGAATTAAAGAAAGGGTGGAAGACCTGTTAGCTGAAAGCGAAGAGGGTATGGTTGTACTGGGTGGCGACTTTAACGCGAGGATGGGGAGGGAAGGGGGCCTTTACAGGGAAGGGGAGAGCTTCGAAAGGAACTCAAAGGATAGGTTAATAAATAAGGAGTGGGAGATTCTAAGGGACTGGATGGAGGATAGAGGCTGGGCGGTGGCAAATGGTATGGCAACTGGGGACGAAGAGGGAGAATACACATACGTAGGTAAGGTGGGGGTATCGGTAATAGATTATGTAGTTATGAATATGCAAGGGTGGGAGGAGATGGAGAGATTCGCAGTAGAAGGGAGGGTAGAATCAGACCATCAGCCATTAGGGTTGTGGATAAGGGGTGAGAACGGCGGAAGGCAAGGTGGGGAAGAAGTGTCGACGGGGGAGAGGGTTAGCTGGACGAGGGAGGCGATAGAGAAATATAAGGAGCAGTTAGGGAAGGTACGCTTCGAAGGGGAGACGGTGGAAGAGATATGGGAGGATTTAAAAGAGAAAGTGAAAGGGTGCGTGCAAAAGAAGGTATTCAAAAAGAAGAAGAAAGGAATGGTGAAGCCGTGGTGGGATAGGGAATGTAAAAAGATTAAAAGAAAGGTGAAGAGGAAGTATAAGAAGTGGAAAGAGGGTACTGCGAAAAGGGAGGAGTACGTAGAAATGAGGAAGGGGTTTAGATTGATGTGTAAGAAGAAAGAACAGGAAAAGGAGAAAGAGATGGAGGAGGAGTTAGGAAATGTTAAGACAGAAGGGGACGTCTGGAAGATAATAAATAGGTTTAGGAAGCGTAGAGTAGGGATAAGCGACAAGATAGGGAGTGAGGAGTGGAGGGAGTTTTTTAAAGAATCATTTCAGGGCTCAGATTCAAGGAAGAGAGATGATGGGAGTAGAAGAACGGGGGAGGCAGAGATGGAGGAGTTGAATGACGAGGAGATAGAGAAACAGATAAGGAAGTTAAAAAGGTCAAAATCAGCAGGGCTGGATGGGCTAGAGAACGAAGCATGGCTGTTTAGTACACAGGAGGTTAGGGAGAGGCTGAAGGAGGTAGTGAAGAAAGTATGGAGGGGGGAGGGATTCCCACGAGGGTGGAGAGAAGGATTAATAGTACCTCTGTATAAGAAAGGAGAGAGGGATAGGCAGGAAAATTATAGGGGGATTACGCTAATGAATACGGCGTATAAAGTATACGCGATGGTAGTAGCGGAGAGGCTGCGGAAGGATGTCGAGGGGAAAGGAATATTGCCAGAGACGCAGGCGGGCTTTAGGGCAGGTAGGAGTACTATCGACAATATCTACGTTCTGCAGCACGTGGTGGATAGAGAATTAGCGAAGAAGGGATCGAGAGTGTACGCGTTTTTTGTGGATCTAAAAGGTGCGTTTCCGTCGGTGGATAGGGGGAGGTTGTGGGAGGCGATGCAGGAGAGGGGAGTGGAGAGAGGCCTGATCGAGAGGGTAAGGGAGATATATGAAGAAACCAAAGATAAGGTAAGAGGAGGACAGGGGATTTCGGAGGGATTCTGGATGGATAGGGGGTTAAGACAAGGGTGTCCGCTTAGCCCGACGCTTTTTGCGATTTTAATTGCGGATATGGAAAGTAAGCTGGAGGCCGGAGTGGTAGGAGGAGTCAGGATAGGAGGGGTTAGAATTTGGTCGCTAGCGTATGCAGATGACATAGTGTTGTTGGCAAAAAGCGAGGAGGCCTTAAAGGAAATGATGAAGAGGTTGAGAAGATACCTGGATAAGAACAGGTTAGAACTGAATGCGGAAAAGTCCAAGGTTATGGTTTTCAGAAAAGGATGTGGAAGGGATAAGGAAGGGGAGTGGAAGTGGAAGGGAAAGGCGGTGCAGGCGGTGAAAGAGTTTGTGTACCTGGGCTTCTTGTTTCGGAGGAATGGCGGAGTGGATGGTCACATAAAAGAGAGAGTGAGGAGGGCAAATGTGGTGATGAGGCAGGTGTGGGGGTTGGGAAAGAAGTTATTCGCGGATGATTTTGGAAGGAGAATGAAATTGTTTGACTCACTAGTGATGAGTGTGCTATTGTATGGAGTAGAGGTGTGGGGGTGGAAGGAAAGCGAAGAGGTAAATAGGATACAGGAGAGGTATGTAAAGTGGACACTGGGGTTGGCAAGGAACACGCCTAATTATATTGTCAGGAGGGAGACGGGGAGAACGAGTGTAGGGATTCTAGCGGGGAGTCGAGCGTGTAAATATGAGGAGAAATTTTTGGAAGAAGGGGGAAGTAAGCTGGTTAGGGAGTGTTGGTGGGAGAAGGAGAACAGGAGAGGGGGTGGGAAGATGGAGGTTGAAAGAGAAAGGTATTTTAGAACGAATGGACTGCATATTGATGAATTGAGAAGGATGCATGAGGAAGGAAGGAAGGTATATGAGTTGGTTAAGAAAAACAGCATGGAGAGAGAGAAGACAGCAGGGGAAGAGAGAATAAGAGAAACAAGGTTTAATGGGAACTACGTGTGGATTATGCCAAGGGCGAGAGCGCAATATTTGTGTGAGAAAGGAGAGAAAGGAAGTCAGGAGCTTATAGCGAGGATGAGATGTGGGTGCATGGAGGGTTTCAATAGGTTCTGGCTCGATAGGGAAAAGAGGATGTGTGAACTATGTGGGAAGGGGGAGGCAAGAGTGGAGCACTGGTTGGAGGAGTGCGTGGAGGTGGAAAGGAGTGGGATAAGCATGGAGGTATTGATGCATGAAAGGGGGGACAAAAGGGCAGTAGCATGGGTGAAGGGAGTATTGGGTAAGATGGAGAAGAAGAGAAGGAAGGAGGAAGAGGAATGGAGAAGGAAAGATTGTAAATAGAGGAGGAAGTAAATATAAGTAATTGTAAATATTGTAAATAGTAGATAAGTATTAGGTATTAGTCGCGGAGGCAGAGTTTGGTAATGCGAGGCAAGCAAGAAAGTAGGGACATGCGAGCGAGGCGAGGCGAAGCGAGGAAGGCAATGCGATAAGAGCGAGCGGCGTTAGATATAAGGTGTGGAAGGATGTTAGTTTTAAGGCTTAGTTGTAAGAAAATTCTGTAAAAAAAATGGAAGTGTAAGCAAGTCAATTTTTTAAGGCCAGCAGGCTAAAAAATAAACGTTTATCTATCTATAATTCGGGAATTTTATTATTCGGGAATTTTCCAATTTGGTATTATTAACACTCAACCGGTAAACGTTTTTTTGGCACCTTTAACCTGTAAACCTGGGTCGTTCACTTCCAGCGCATTTTTCAATAATTTGCACTGTTAGGAAAAATCTGAAAAAATTCAGGGACCACAACTGAAGTCTCTACTCAACAAACATGCAAAAGACTTTCAGATAAAAATAAATTATTCAAACAATTTTTGTAAATAAACAACAGAGTAACTCAGTCACTTAGTTTTCGCTCGGACATGAATGACCCAGGTTTACGGGTTAAGTGTTAAAAACTATTCGGTAATTTTATTACTCGGGCATTTCCCATTTCGAAATTTTATTATTCGGGAATTTTCCAATTCGGTAGTATTATAAACTATTCGGGAATTTTATTACTCGGGAATTTTATTATTCGGAAATTTTATTATTCGGCAATTTTCCAATTCGGTATTATTATAATCTATTCGGGAATTTTCAAATTCGGTAGTATTATAAACTATTCAGGAATTTGATTACTCGGGAATATTCCAAATCGGGAATCTTATTATTCGGGAATTTTCCAATTCGGTAGTATTAAAAACTATTCGAGCATTTTAATACTCGGGAATTTCATTATTCGCGAATTTTCCAATTCGGTATTATTATAAACTATTCGGGAATTTTATTATTTGGGAATTTTCCAATTCGGTAGTATAATAAACTGTTTGGGAATTTTATTACTTGAGCATTTTCCATTTCGGGAATTTTATTATTCTGAAATTTTAGTATTCGGGAATTTCCAATTCGGTAATATTATAAACTATTCGGGAATTTGTATTACTCGGGAATTTTCTAATTCGGTATTATTATAAAATATTCGGGAATCTCATTATTCGGGAATTTTATTATTCGGAAATTTGATTATTTGAGAATTTTCCAATTTGGTAATATTGTAAACTATTCGGGAATTTTATTACTCGGGAAGATTCCAATTTGGTATTATTATAAACTATTCGGGAATTTTCCAATTCGCTAGTATTAAAAACTATTCGAGAATTTTATAACTCGGGAATTTCATTATTCGGGAATTTTATTATTCAGAAATTTTATTATTTGAGAATTTTCCAATCTGGTAATATCGTAAACTATTCGGAAATTTTATTACTCGGGAATATTCCAATTTGGGAATTTTATTATGCGGGAATTTTCCAATTCTATAGTATTAAAAACTATTTGGGAATTTTATTACTCGGGAATTTTTCATTTGGGAATTTTATTATTCGGAAATTTTATTATTCGGGAATCTTCCAATTCGGTAATACTATAAGCTATTCGGGAATTTTTATTAATCGGGAATTTTCCAATTCGGTATTATTGTAAACTATTCGGTAATTTTCCAATTCAGTAGTAGTATAAACTATTCGGGAATTTTATTATTCGGAAATTTTATTATTCGTGAATTTTCCAATTCGGTAGTATTATAAACTATTCAGGAAGATTAATACTCGGGTATTTTTCAATTCGGTAGTATTATAAACTATTCGGGAATGTTATTACTCGGAAATTTCATTATTCGGGAATTTTATAATTCGAAAATTTTATTATTCGGAAATTTTATCATCACCGAATTTTCCAATTCAGTAATATTATAAACTATTCAGGAATTTTATTCCTCGGGAATATTCCCATTCGTGAATTTTATTATTCGGAAATTTTGCAATCCGGGAATTTTATTATTTAGGAATTTTCCAAATCGGTAATTTAATTATTTGGGAATTTAATTATTCGGGAATTTTACATTATCGGTAATTTTATTTTTTGGGTTTTTTCAGTCGTCCCAATTTTAAATGCTTCAAATTGTGAATTTGTAAATTCTTTTTTTAATACTTTAAACTATAAATTTAAATGAAGAAAAAAGGACAAAATCGATGTAATAATGTTTTTATCAATCAATATTTCAGATAAAAGGCAAAGTAAAAAAAATAAAAACAATCAATACCAGAACAAGGAACTTAAATAAAAATAAAGAAGGGAAATGTTAAAATGTTATTTCTAAATATAATAGTTGACTCATTTTAGTTCTAAAAATTATAATATAAACATCTTAGTGTTTTTTGCATGTCTTTCTAAAAATAGAAGTCATTGAGGAAATATGCTGATTTGAAACATTTTCTATTTCTGGAGATTGTTCACAACGGTTATGTATATTATTATTCTCACTAGAATTAAATTTTTTAATTTTATATTTAAAATTGTACTTTTACTAATAATTCGATTTAAATACATTTTATAATTCACTTTCAATAAATGGAAGTGATTAAATAAAAAAATATATATCCCTCAAGTCGATAAATTTCAATAAAAAAGGAATTGTCATTTGCAAGATACTATTCATAATTAGACACACCCATTTTAAAAAAATCGACCCTGGGAATTAATAAATTGACTTTTTTTTAACAGAAGGTGTGTACTTCTAAGCGGTACATTGAAAAATTATTTTTTATATTTTTTTCTTCTTCTTTTACATCAAAAAAGTTAAAAATAATTCTTTTATATTACACCCTCGAAATTTTTAAATTATTATTACGTTTTATGATTTTTTTTACTGTAAAAAAAGTTTCTTTGATTCAAAGATTTTTTGTTTGATTCAAGTAAATTTTGTGGGTTCAATATAATGGTTTTTTATCTCAATGAAAATTTGTCTTTCATTTAAAATGATTTTTTATTTTAAAATTATTTTTGGTTAAATAAAAAAAAATATGTCTTCAAAGTAATTTTCCTAACCAGATAACAAGTACGCAACCTTCCGTAGGTTATTTCATTTCTTAAATATTTTTTAAACTTTTCTACTTTTATTTAAAATACCTCCTATTTTGAATATTTTTTTTAATATAATTATTAAATTGAATCTGGCTTTTACAATTACATAATTATTTTTTAACGAAGCTTGCTTTAATTTTAATTAGGAATACTTCAATTAAATTTATAATTATATATCAAGTTGATATTAAATGAATTTATAAAAGTGTTAATATATTTAAATTCCCAAATGTAAACAATTATAAAAATTATTTTTTGTTAAATATCATTTATTTATAAGAACGTTTCTAATGTTTGAAGTTTCTAAAAATTATTTTTTGAATTTAAAATGACAATATTTAAAAAACATATATTTGTGGATGAAAAATTTTATTTGAAAATATGCATAGCATTTTTTTGAAAATTACAAAAAAAAGTTTTTGCAAATCGAATTGTTTATTTGAAAAATGTTTTCAGATTTAGAGAAAATTTAGAAAAAAAAATTTTCTTTGAAGTGCATGTGTTTTTAAATTTACTATTTAATACAATTTTAAATTCAAACAATAATTTTAAAACACTTCAAACATTAAAAAAAATCTTTAATAGAAATATTTGATCATTGTATTCCTAATAAATGAATAATACTTATTGAAAAACAATTTTTCTAATTGTTTGAATTCGAGAATTTTATTATTCGGGAATTTTCATATTTCTGAAATTTTATTTTTCGGGAATTTTTAAATTCGAGAATTTTATAATTCGGGAATTTTCAAATTCGAGAATTTTATTTTTCGAGATTTTTCAGTCGTTCCAATTTTCTGTCAAAAATTTTATTATTTGGGAATTGTCAAATTCCGTAATATTATAAACTGTAGGGAATTTTATTATTCGGAAATTTAAAAATTTCGGGAAATTTATTATTACAAAATTTTCCAATTCGGGAATTTTATTTTTTGGGATTTTTTAGTCGTCCTAATTTTCTTTCAAGAATTTTATTATTCGGGAATTTTCAAATTCCGTAATATTAAAATTTTTTCAATTCGGGAATGTTATTTTTCTGAATTTTTGAGTTTCCTTATTTTCTGTAAGGAATTTTATTATTCTGGAATTTCCAAATTCGGTAATATCATAAACTGTGGGGAATTTTATTATTTAGGAATTTTCAAATTTCGTAATATTAAACTTTTTCCAATTCGGGAATGTTATTTTTCTGGATTGATCAGTCTTCCAATTTTCTGTCTGGAATTTCCAAATTCCGGAATGTTATATACTGTGGGGAATTTTATTATCTGGGAATTTTCATATTTCGGAAATTTAAAATTTTGGGAATTATATTATTCGAAAATTTTCCAATTCGGGAATTTTATTTTTCGTCATTTTTCAGTCGTCCCAATTTTTTGTCCAGAATTTTATTATTCGGAAATTTTCAAATTTCGTAATATTAAAATTTTTCCAATTCGACAATTTTATTTTTCGGGATTTATCAGTCTTACAATTTTCTGTCGGGAATTTTATTATTTGGGAAGTTCTAAATTCGGTAATGTTATAAACTGTGGGGAAATTTATTATTTGGGAATTTTCATATTTCGGAAACTTAAAAATTACGGGAATTTTTTTGTTTGAAAATTTTCCAATTCGGGAATTTCATTTTTCAGTCGTCCCAATTTTTTGTCCAGAATTTTATTATTCAGGAATGGTCAAATTCGGTAATATCATAAATTGTGGGGAATTTTATTATTCGAGAATTCTCAAATTTCGTAATATTAAAATTTTTCCAATCCGAGCATTTTATTTTTCGGGATTTTTCAGTCTTACAATTTTCTTTCGGGAATTTTATTATTTAGGAAGTTCTAAATTCGGTAATGTTATAAACTGTGGGGAATTTTATTATTTGCGAATTTGCATATTTCGGAAATTCAAAAATTTCGGGAATTTTATTCTTTGAAAATTTTTCAATTCCGGAATTTTATTTTTTGGGATTTTTCAGTCGTCCCAATTTTCTGTCCACAATTTGATCATTCGGGAATTTTTAAATTTATTAATATTAAAATTTTTCAATTAGGGAATATTATTTTTCGGGATTTTTCAGTCACCTGATTTTCTGTAAGGAATTTTTTTATTCGTGAATTTACAAATTCGGTAATATCATAAACTGTCGGGAATTCTATTATTCGGAAATTTTCAAAATTCGTAGATAATATTAAAATTTTTCCAATTCGGGATTTTTATTTTTCGGGATTCTTTAGTCTTCCAATTTTCTGCCGGGAACTTTATTATTCAGGAATTTCCAAATTCGGCAATATATAATAAATATAAATATATATATATATATATATATAATAATAAAAAAAGAACTGTGGGGAATTTTATTTTTCGGGAATTTTCATATTTCGGAAATTTTAAAATTTCAGGAATTTTCCAATTCAGGAATTTTATTTTTCGGGACTTTTCAGTCATTCCAATTTTCTGTCAGTAATTTTACTATTCGAGAATTTTCAAATTCGGTAATATCATAAGATGTGGGGAATTTTATTATTCGGGAATTTTCAGTCGTCCCAATTTTCTGTCGGGAATTTCGAAATTCGGTAATATTATAAACTGTGGGGAATTTCATTTTTCGGGAATTTTCATATTTCGGGAATTTCCATATTTCGGAAATTTTATTATTCGGGATTTTTCAGTCTTACAATTTTCTGTCAGGAATTTTATTCTTCGGGAAGTTCTAAATTGGGTAATGTTATAAACTGTGGGGAATTTCATTATTGGGGAATTTTCATATTTCGGAAATTTAAAAATTTCGGGAATTTAATTATTTTAAAATTTTCCAATTCGGAAATTTTATTTTTCGGGATTTTTCAGTCGTCCCAATTTTCTGTCGGGAATTTCTGAATTCGGTAATATTATAAACTGTGAGGAATTTTATGTTTTGGGAATTTTCATATTTCGGAAATTTTAATATTTCGGGAATTTCATTATTCGGGAATTTTTCAATTCAGGAATTTTTCAATTCAGGAATTTTATTTTTCGGGATTTTTCAGTCGTTCCAATTTTCTGTCAGTAATTTAAGCATTCGGGAATTTTCAAATTCGGTAATATTATAAGCTGTGGGGAATTTTCATATTTCGGAAAATTTAAAATTTCGGGAATTTTATTATTCGGGATTTTTCAGTCTTAAAATTTTCTGTCGAAAATTTTATTATTCAGGAATTTCCAAATTCAGTAATATTATAAACTGTAAGGAATTTTATTATTCGGGAATTTTCATATTTTTGACATTTTTGAATTTCGGGAATTTAATTATTTTAAAATTTTCCAATTCGGGAATTTTATTTTTCGGGATTTTTCAGTCGTCCAAATTTTATGTCAGGAATTTCCAAATTCTGTAATATTATAAACTGTGGGGAAATTTATTTTTCGGGAATTTTCATATTTCAGAAATTTTCAAATTTCGGGAATTTTCCAATTCAGGAATCTTATTTTTCGGGATTTTTCAGTCGTTTCAATTTTCTGTCAGTAATTTTATTATTCGGGAATTTTCAAATTTGGTAATGTTATAAACTGTGGGGAATTTTCATATTTCGGAGACTTAAAATTTCCGGGAATTTTATTAATTGAAAATTTTTTCCATTCGGGAATTTTATTTTTTTTTCGGAATATTTCCGTCTCCTGATTTTCTGTAAGGAACTTTATTATTCTGGAATTTCCAAATTCAGTAATATCATAAACTGTGGGGAATTTCATTATTCGGGAATTTTCAAATTCCGTAATATTCAAATTTTTCCGATTCGGGAATTATATTTTTCGGAATTTTTCAGTCTTCCAATTATCTTTCGGGAATTTCATTATTCGGGAATTTCCAAATTCGGTAATATTGTGTACTGTACGCAATTTTATTATTCGGGAATTTTTATATTTTTGAAATTTAAAAATTTTGGGTATTTAATTATTTGAAAATATTCCAATTCGGGAATTTTATTTTTCGGGAATTTTGATATTTCGGAAATTTTAAAATTTCTGGAATTTTATTATTCAGGAATTTTCAGTCTTCCAATTTTCTGTCGAAAATTTTATTATTCGGGAATTTCCAAATTCGGTAATATTATAAACTGTGGGGAATTTTATTTTTCGGGAATTTT
>CAKNYM010048673.1:105818-118112 GCA_932195095.1 Andricus curvator
AAATCTCGAATTTTCTCGAAATCGTCTCGAATGCATCACTAATTTTCGACAAAATAGTTATATTTTCAACAAAGAAGATTAATTTTCTACCAAAAAAACGAATTTTTAAAGAAAATACATGAATTTCCGTCCAATTGGTTGAATTTTGAACTAAAAAAGGGAAATGTTGATTCAAATAGTTGAATTGTCAACAAAAAAGATAAATTTTTAATCAACGATGGGATGGTTCAATTTTCAGTTAAAAAATTAATGTTTATCCAAAATAAACGAATTTTTGAAAAAATTGTTACATTTTCAACAAAAAAGATTAATTTTCAAACAAACAAAAATTATCAAAGAAATACATGAATTTCCATCCAATTGTTTGAATTGAAAAAGAAAATTTTTGATTCAAATAAAAAATTGAATAGTTAAATTTGCAATGAAAGAATTAATTTAAAAAAAAAAACTAATTTGCAAACAAAAAAGGTAAATTTTCAAATAAATAGTTGAATCTTTTACTAAAAAGGAATAAATTTCCAACAAAACATGGAATGGTTGAATATTTTCAGTTAAAAAATAATGTTTATCCAAGACAAACTAAGGTCCCACAAAATAGTTAAATTTTTAACGAAAGAGATGAATTTTCTTCTAAAATGATGAATTTTTTAACTAAGATAAAAAATTTGTTACTAAAATGATAAATTTTTTACTAAAATTATTAATTTTTCAACTGCAAAATTTGAATTTTTAACAAAAGAGTTCAATTTAAACATTTTTATAACCAAAAAGATGGATTTTCAAACAAGAAGATTAATTTTCTGCCAAAAAGGCGAATATTCAGAAAAATAAATTCCCAACCAAATAGTTGAATTTCCAACCGAAAAAGACGAATTTTCAAAAAAAAAAATTGTATCCAAAAAGTTTCACTAGCAGCTAAATGATTGAAAATTCTCAAACAAAAATGGAATAGTTAAATTTTCAGTAAAAAATTTAATTAAAAAAAAAATAATAATCTTCAAACAACCAAAAATTGAAACCAAATAGTTGAATTTTCTACTAAAAATTATAAATTTTCAACCAAACTTGAAGTAGATAAATTTTCAATTAAAAAATTTAAGTTTCTCCTAAACGAACGAATTTTCGACAAAATAGTTACATTTTCAACCAAGAAGATTAATTTTCTAAAAAAAAAAATTTTCAAAGAAAATACATGAATTTCCTTCCAAATAGTTGAATTTTCAATTGAAAAAGATTATTTTTTAACCAAAATTAGTTGGATTTTCAACCAAAGAGATAAAATTTCTACCAAAAAAAGAATGAATTTTTAACTAAAATGATAAATTTTTAACTGCAGTCGTTACATTTATAATTGAAAAAATTTATTATTTATTATTATTATATTCAACTAAAATGATAAATCTTCATTAGCAGCCAAATGATTGAACTTTAAAGCAAAAAAAAAAAGAAATCACAAAAAAATAGTTGGACTTTTAAACAAATAGTTACATTTTCAAGCCAACCAAAAAATAAGAATTTTAAAAAAATTGGTTCAATTTTCAAGCAAAGAGATAAATTTTTAACTAAAATGATGAAACGTAAAAAAAACATTTGTTTTCAACAAAAATGACCAATTATTAACAAATACATGAATTTTCAACCATATAGTAGAATTTTCATCTAGAAAACATTCAGTTTAATTCAAAAAAATTAAGTAAAAAAAATTGAATAGTTACATTTTCAGTGAAAAAAATTAATGTTTATGAAAAACAAACGAATCTTCGACAAAATAGTTAAATTTTCAACCAATAAGATTAATTTTCTAAAAAAAAAAGAATTATCAGAGAAATTAATTTCCATCCAAATAGATGAATTTTGAACTAAAAAAGAAAAAATTTGATTCAAATAGTTGAATTTTCAACCAAAAAAATTAGATTTTGAACCAAGAATGGGATAGTTCAATTTTCAGGGTAAAAAATTAATTAATTTTCAACAACAACAAAAACGCTTGAAAACGTGTAAAAGTATTGTCCGATCGTCTCAAAGAAAAATAATTTTCAAAAACGAAAAATCAATTTTTTGAAAACCTAGAATTCCAGATAATAAGGAAGTGAAACTATTTCCTCTCAGAATGTTTTTTCGCCAAACGTTTATTTTTAATAATAAAAACGAAATATTGAAAAAAAAATCTTTCCTGATTTAATTAAGTTTTAAAACTTAAATCGTTCTAACTCGGCCAAATTTAATTGAAATGAGTTCATATTTGTAGGACGTATTCAAAATACTTTATCGATGCCTAGGAAATCATGAAAAAGTTAACAATCGCTTATTGTTTAATAATATTTAATTGTAAAATGAGGTCAATCGATATTTGTTTTTTCTTGGTTTCGCCTGTAAAAAGTATCTAGGTAACTTCGACTTTAAAATAACTGCTAGTGAGTGAATTGTTCAGCAATTTTGAATCAAGTTTTTGGGAAAATCTCATATCGAATCGTTTAAAATTTACTGAGATATTCAGTTTTGGAAAAAGCACTCGACGTCTGCGCGCGCAGACTGAACTTCGAGAACGCTGCCTGACAGAGCAGTCCTCGCGACGCATTAGCTAACAGCGCAGGCAGACGTCGAGTACTTTTTCTAAATCTGAATATCTCAGTAAATTTTCAACGATTCCTACGAACCCTACCCTGTTACAACCATAGTTTTTGGTGTAACCCCCTCCCCCTCAAAATGGTAACATAGTTTATGGACAGGCCATGAAGTATTGCTCAAAATCGTCTACAATTTTCTGCTTTGAAAATCTCTGAAAATTATTTTTATTACTTTTATAATAATTAATTATAATTTTTTTCAAAACTCACCGATACTGCTCAGAAAAAAGGGGGTGAAGAGTTTGAAATTTGTATCCGCTACGTAGAAAAGACTAAGCCCAATCATGATATTTAAATATGTCAAATTGGATAAAAGATCCAATCCCAAAAATTGTTTTATTTTCTCAAAATAGGATTGACTATTGGGCAGAATTCCTTTTTTGGATGCAAATTCAGAATCCAAGAGATTTTTTTCTATTTTGTCAACTGCTTGAAGCGATATCTCTATATTTTCTTGTTTTTTATTTTCTTTTATAAGAGGCACATTTTCTCTTGATGTGGCATCTAAATTTTCAGAAGTCTGCAAAAAGTTTAGTATTATTAATTTAGTATTTTCGATTTTTTTTTTTTTTTTTGAAAAAATTTACCTCAATTTCTTCGACCAATTTTATTGGAACTGGCCTTAAAAGACAGGCTCCAGCTAATGAATGAAATGAAATTGCCCCAATTATTAAAGTAGTGCCGCGAAATCCGTAAACGTGGAGGAGAAGATGGACCAACTGCAATACAAAATTGAAAACAATTGAAATATTTTAAAAATTGAAAGATGTTCAAGAAATATTTTAAAAATTGAAAAAAAAAAATTTATTTACCTGGGGCATTAGCATCATTCCCAAAGTTGTTCCTGCCATTGAAAAACCTAAAGCTTGACCTCTTTTTTTTACGAAAAAACTATTCATAGCTACAAATGATGACGCAAGCGCTAATCCAGATCCCAAACCTATTTAGTTTTTAAATTAATTTTAATATACATTTTTTAAGAGCTCAAAAAAAAATTAATATTTTTTGAAATCCTGTTCTCAAAAAGTTGTTGCAGTACGAACTTTATGAATCAACAATTTTCTAAATAAAATTTACATACAAGTTCAAAATTTGAAAAAAAAAATTTTTTAATTTTAAACAAAATGTGGATTTTTGAATACTTCAAAAAAAAGTTTAGAATTTTTTTTTAATTTTGAAAGGTTTCAAGAGAATAGCGAAGATTTTCTTTAACATTTCTTGCAAAATTTTAAATGATTTTTCGTTTTGAAAAATAAATTTTGAGAAAATATTTAAGAAGATTGCAAAAAATTTGAATGATTTCCTAAAGAATCAAAAAAGAACGTAGAAAAGAAAAAATGTTCAATTTTGCAAGATTACAAAATTTTAGAAAAAATTCTAGTAAGTTTAAAAGATATCTAGAAGATTTAAAATAATTCAAAAATGATCTAAAACTTGCAAAGATTTTTTAAATTTTAAAACAAAATGTGTGTCTGAAGATTTCGAAAAAAATTTTAGAAGCTGTTTAAAAATTTTGAAAAGTTTCAAGAGAATAAACAAATTTTTCGAGACTTCTTGGAAAATTTTAAATGATTTTTATTTTTGAAAAATGAATTTTAAGAGAAAATTTCCAAAGATTTAAAAACATTTTAACAGATTTCCAAAATTATCAATGAAAAGAATCTGGAAGATTTTGAAGCAATTTTTTTAATTTTGTAGGATTCAAAATTTTTTTACGAAAACTTTGAATTATTTTAAAAGATATTTAGAAATTTAAAAAAAAAATGTAATCTTGAGAAAAGTTCAAAAAAATTTAAACATAAATGTAAATTTTCAAATATTTCGAACAAAAATAAGCCTTTTAAGGATTTTGAAGGGTTTGAAAAAATAAACAATTCCTTCAGGTTCCTAGGAAAGTTTTTAATGATTATTTATTTTAAACAATTAATTTTGAGAAAATATTTTTAAACATTTCGTAAAATTTCAAAATATTTACGAAATTTTGGAAAAGGGACCAGGAAATTTTTTAAAGCAATTTTTTTATTATTGCAGTATTTTCAAAAAATTTAATGAAAAATTTGATTAATCTCAAAGTTATTTATAAGTTTTAAAATGCATATTTTGCAAGTTTTCGAAATGAAAGTTTAAAGCCTTTTAAGAATTCTGAAAAGCATCAAAAAGATTTTAAAAAATTTTTCTAAAATTCCTGGAAAAATTTCAAATGACTTTGGGTTTTGGAAAATGTATTTTTAAAGAAAATTTGAAAAGATTGGAATATATTTCAAATGATTTCCTAAAAATTCGAAAAAGAATTTCAGAGATTGTAAGGCAATTTTTTTAATTTTTCAGGATTGTTAAAAAAATTGGGAAAAATTTAAACCATTTGCGAGATATTTATAAATTTTAGAACAATTTCAAAAAATTAAAAACAAATTTTGGATTTTGGAATATTTCGAAATAAAATTTTGAAGCTTTTTTAAGTATTTCGAGAGATTTCAAAGTAATAAAAAATATTCTCAAGATTCCTGAGAAAATTTTTAATGATTTGTATTTCGAAAAACTAATTTTAAGAGAATATTTAAAAACATTCCAAAAGATTTATAAGAATGGAACGACTGGAAAATGCCAAAAAATAAAATTCTTGATTCTGTAAAGTTCCTGAAAAATAAAATATTCGAAATGGAAAATTCCCGAAATTATAAAATTTCCGACAATTTAAAATTCCCAAATTGGATAATTCCGAAAAAGTAAAATTCCTGGCAGTTTATAATGTAACCGGATTAAAAAATTACCAAATATCAACAATTACAAAATTGTTTTAATAATTAATAAATTAAATAAAAACTAGTAAATAAAATAAAAAATATCTTCATCTAATAAAAGTTTTTTTTTATTGAAAAAAAAAAAAATATTTAACTGTTTAGATTCGGGAAATTGATAACTAGGGAATTGCCTTGTGTTGACAATTTTACAATGTGGGATATTTTATATCGGCAATTTTTTTCGAGAAATTTCTTTTATCGGGAATTTTAAAATTCTGTAAGAAAATATCATAAATTGTCGGGAATTTTCCAATTAGGAAATTTTCAGTTGTCGGTTATTTGATAATTTCGGGAATTTTCCAATTCGGGAATTTTAAATTGTGGACAATTTTCTAATTTCAGGAATTTTCGAATATTTTCTTTTTTGGGTAAAATATCTAAAAAATCTGGAAGATTTTAATGCAATTTTTTCAATATTGAAAAATATTCCAAAATTTTAGGAGACTTTTGAGTCAGTTTAAAAGATATTTAGGAATTTTAGAAGTTTTAAAGAGATTAAAAATATTTTTAACCTTGAAAATTAGTTTAAAATATATTTTAGAATTTTGGAAGTTTTAAAGAGATTAAAAATATTTTTACACTTGAAAATTTTAAACTTCCGAAAATGTATGAAATATTTTTCAGTGTCTTCCAAACTTCTAAAAGTCCTAAATATATTTTAAACTGATTCGAATTTTTCATAATATTTTGTAAAATCCTTTAAAATAAAAAAATTGTGTTTTAAATTTTCTAGATTCTTTTTCAAAATATATGAAATCTTAAAAAAAAATCGATTTTCTCAAGAATCGTAGTAGAATTTTAATTAATTTTGTCTGAAAAAAGATCTTCTCATTTCGCTCCGCCGGGAATCGAACCTCAGAACTTGCGATTGCCGGTCGGGTGCTTTCCCATTAAGCTACTAGAGAGATCAAGAGAAGACACTTTTTTCAGAAAATACACGCATTATTTAGCTAGATGGTATAAGGTAAATTTTTCAAGGAATCTGTATTATCATCAGACAATAACCGAAATTTTTAACGTCTTTTCAGGCTAGATGGAGATTTAAATAAAAAATATTAGAGATGATTTAAAAATTATTTTAATTAATTGTTTCTGAAAAAAGGACTTCTCCTTTTGCGATAGGAGAAGATCTTTTCTCAGAAAAAATTATTTAAAATAATTTTTAATTCATATCTACATCTAGTCTGAAAAGACGTTATAAATTTTTGTTATTGTCTGATGATAATACAGATTCCTTAGTAAAATTATTCGCAATTTTTATTTTGAATCAAAAATGATTTTTTCCATCAAAAAAAAATTTTAAAATTTGATACTTACCTCCAAGAATACTGTAAGTTAGAATAATATGAGTTAAACTATTGGCTTGCGAAGTCAGAATGAGACCTGTGGTATTTAAAATTGATCCTAAAAATGCAACTTTCCTGTAGGAATATTTTCGCAAAAGGAATCCAATAAACAACCCTAAAAACAAAATTAAATAATTTAGGATTTAAAAATTTAAATAAAAATATCTTAATTAATTGAAATCAATTTAAACTGAAAAATCTTTACTCATACGGAAACTTCCTTGAGAGAACATCCGTTTACATCTTCTTATCGGAAAGAAATAAAAAACTCTTATCGAAGCTAATCTTCCCACATTTATCTTATCAGAATTTTTTTTCAAGGTAAAAATAGAAAAGGAAAAATTTTCTATTTAACAAATTTAAATTTCCATTCAATACATAAACAAAAACAATTAAAAATACCTGAAAAATTAATATTGGCGTCAAGAACACTCATTATCATCGATGTTCTGGTGGAATCAATTTTAAGGTCTTGAAGTAAATCACCAAAAAGTAATCCAAAGGATGGATCCAGAGACCTTAGGGATAACTAAAGTAATTGACAAATGAATTAAATAATTATACATAGAGTGTATCTTAAATAATAACGATAAAAAAAAATTTCATTTTTTAATTTCAGTTCAATTTACCGTAATTAGACTGCATCCGAGACAGATTAGCCAGCCCCATCCACCATCTGGTGGAATTGCTTTTTTGACGAGATTTTTTTTCATTTTTGGAAAATTCTCTCTTTTTGGGTGAATTTGGATTTCCAGGTGTCAAGAGGTCAATAACTGTGCCTTTTTCTAGCAAAAAATGCATTTAAATGGTCACTCGCGATTTTGGAAACAAAGACTGCAGGGGGTCACAACAAGCCTTATCATAATGATTGTCTTCTGAAACTTCAGCTTCGTTTTATGATTCTGAATTCTTGTTGATATACATACATAAAAAACGGTGACACCTTTGCGATATCTAATCTGATTATAAGCGTCACGACACCTGTGGAATGTTCGCGTGGAATACTTATGGGTCAAGCCTTATTTGTTTGTTTTGATAGTTACCTAATTAGATAGCAGATAAGATAACAAAAGATTCTTTGAATCCAAGAAATTTCTCTAGGTTCAATAAACTCGTTTCTTGTTCCAATAAAATTTTTTTATTAATTTTAAATGATTTTCTGGATTTTGAAGTTATTTTTTGGTAAATAAAATAATTATCTTGAAAAAACGCAATTTTTGCAGGTTCTAGTACTTAAAGAATTATTTGTTACCTTTTTCCATTTCTGTTTTATATCCCTGATTTTAACAGTTTTGAAATAGGAAAAGCAATGACGAACATTGTTTTTAGGGGTTTCCAGATGAGATTCAAAAAGAGATTCAAGACGAGATTCAAAAACAGATTCGAGACGAGATTCGAGATTCAAGACAAGATCCGAGACGAGGCGAGATTCGAGACGTGTTTAAGGCGAAATTCGAGACGGTTTTTAAAATGAGATTCAAGATGAGATGCAAGGCGAGATTCGGGATGAGATTCGAGATAAGATTCGAGACGAGATTCAAGACGGGATTCGAGATAAGATTGTAGACGAGATTCGATAAAATATTCGAGACGAGATTCAAAGCGAGATTTAAAATGAGAATCGAGACGACATTCGAGACAATATTCAAAACGAATTTTAGGCGAAATTTGAGACGAGATTCGAGACGAGATTCAAGACCAGATTTAAGATCATATTCGAGGCGAGTTCAAGGAGAGAATCAAGGAAATATTTAGAAACTCGAGACAATATTCGAGGTGAGATTCGAGACTAGATTTGAGACAATATTTGGGATGAGATTTCAGACGATATTCCAGAATCGATTTGAGAATCAAGACAAGATCCGAGACGAGACGAGATTCGAGTCGTGTTTAAGGCGAAATTCGAGACAGTTTTTAAAATGAGATTTAAGATAAGATTCAAGGCGAGATTCGGGACGAGATTCAATACGAAATTCGAGATAAGATTCAAAACGAGTTTAAGGCGAAATTCGAGACGTGAGACTAGATTCGAGGCGAGTTTCGAGACGAGATTCAATACGAGATTCGAAATAAGATTGTAGACGAGATTCGTGAAAATATTCGAGACGAGATTTAAAATGAGATTCGATACGACATTCGAGACAATATTCAAAACGAATTTTAGGCGAAATTTGAGGCGAAATTTGAGACGAGATTCGAGACAAGATTCAAGACGAGATTCAAGACCAGATTTAAGATCATATTCGAGGCGAGTTCAAGGAGAAAATCAAGAAAATATTTAAGATGAGAATCGAGACGAAACTCGAGACAATATTCGAGGTGATATTCAAGACTAGATTTGAGACAATATTTGGGATGGTATTTGAGACAAGATTCAAGAATTGAAATTGAGAATCAAGACAAGATCTGAAACGAGATTCGAGATTCAAGACAAGATCCGAGACGAGACGAGATTCGAGACGTGTTTAAGGCGAAATTTGAGACGGTTTTTAAAATGAGATTCAAGATGAGATTCAAGGCGAGATTCGGGACGAGATTCAAGACCAAATTCGAGATAAGATTCGAGACGAGATTCAAGACGAGATTCGAGACGAGTTTAAGGCGAAATTCAAGACGTGATTCAATATGAGATTTAGGAGAAGATTCAAGGCGAGTTTCGAGAAGAGATTCAGATGAGATTCGAGATAAGATTCGAGATGAGATTCGAGAAAATATTCAAGACAAGATTTAAAATGAGATTCGAGACGACATTCGAGGCAATATTCAAAACGAATTTTAGGCGAAATTTGAGGTGAGATTTAGGACAAGATTCGACAATTGATTTGAAATCAAGACAAGATTCGAAACGAGATTCGAGATTCAAGACAGGATCCGAGACGAGACGAGATCCGAGACATGTTTAAAGCAGAATTCGAGACGTTTTTTAAAATGAGATTCAAGATAAGATTCAAGGCGAGATTCGGCACGAGATTCAAAATGAGATTGGAGCTAAGATTCGAGACGAGATTCAAGACGAGATTCGAGACGAGTTTAAGCCGAAATTCGAGACGTGATTCAATATGAGATTTAAGACAAGATTCAATGCGAGTTTCGGGAAGAGATGCAGACCAGATTCGAGATGAGATTCGAGAAAATATTCAAGACGAGACTCAAAACGAGATTTAAAATGAGATTCGAGACGACATTCGATACAATAATCAAAACTAATTTCAGGCGAAATTGAAGGCGAGATTTGACACGAGTTTCCAGACGAGATTCAAGACCAGATTTATGATAAGATTTGAGGCTAGTTCAAGGAGAGAATCAAGAAGAGATTTGAGATGAGAATCGAGACGAAATTTAAGACAATATTCGAGGCGAGATTCGAGACGAGATTTGAGACAAAATTTGGGACAAGATTTGGGACAAGATTCGAGAATTGATTTGAGAATCAAGACAAGATCCGAAACGACATTCAAAATTCAACACGAGATCCGATACGAGACAAGATTCGAGACGTGTTTAAGGCAAAATTCGAGACGATTTTTAAAATGAGATTCAACATAAGATTCAAGGCGAGATTCGGGACGAGATTCAATACGAGATTCGAGGCGGGTTCTAAGGCGAAATTAGAGACGTGATTCAATATGAGATTTAGGACAAGATTCGAGGCGAGTTTCGAGATGAGATTCAAGACGAGATTTGAGATAATATTCGAGATGAAATTCGAGAAAATATTCGAGGCGAGATTCAAAACAAGATTTGAAATGAGATTCGAGACAATATTCGACACGAATTTTAGGAAACATTTGAGAGGCGAGATTTGAGACGAGATTCAAGACGAAATTCAAGACCAGATTTAGGATCATATTCGAGGCGAGTTCAAGGAGAGAATCAAGCAGAGATTTGAGATGAGAATCGAGACGAAATTTGAGTCAATATTCAAGGTGAGATTCGAAACGAGATTTGAGACAATATTTGGGACAAGATTTGAGACAATATTCGAGAATTGATTCGAGAATCAAGACAAGATCCGAAACGAAATAGTAGATTCAAGGCAAGATCCGAGACGAGACAAGATTCGAGACATCCAAAATAACTAAAAGTGGCGAGCGGAGGATCCGGGTGCACCGGGTCACGCACCAGGTAGTTTAACGCGTATTCTACGAGAACTTTTTTAAAATTTAAATTGTGCCAACATCCAAAATAACTAAAAGTGGTGAGCCGAGGATCCAGGTGCATCGGGTCACGCACCAGGTAGTTTAGCGCGTATTCTACGAGAACTTTTTTAATATTTAAATTGTTCCAACAGCCAAAATAACTAACAGTGGTGAGCAGACGATCCGGGTGCACCGGGTCAAGCACCAGGTAGTTTAAGACGTCATCTGCGAGAACTTTTTCAAAACTTAAATTGTGGCAACAGCCCAAATAACTACCAGTGGTGAGTCGATGATACGCATAAAGCGATCTCATCGACGTTGGGCGAGCTGTGTTTATTTGAACTCGAGATGTTTGTTTTCATAAGAAGCTTAGGGGAAGTCTATGCATGTACACTTCGGTATATATACGATTCCTTGGACTCATTTTTTAATATTTTATTCGTATGTTGAAAAATTCATTTTCGATTAGTCATAGTTCATTTACATTTCAAAATGTTTCAAAATGTTTCAAAATTTCCGAATTTTGAGTACCGTTTATATTTTTTAATTGAAGCTTTTGATATTTCGGAAAATTTGTGTTTGGATTTTTTATAATAAATTTAGTTAATTTTTTATTTAAAAAACAATTTTTAAATATTACGCAATTGAAAATATGATTTCATTCATTTCAATACTTAGTTTTCATTTCAATCCAGTTCTATCCAGTTTTAGGCTTGGACTCGTAGATTCGAAAGGCGATATCTTTCAGATTACTTTTTTCTATGATGCTAAGAAAAGTCTTTCTGATGACTATTTTCTATGTTGCTTATGTAAATTCACAAGAACGATTAATCATTTAAACAGTTTCCATAAACGAATAAGCTCAATTTGTTTACGGAATCAACTAAGAATGTCTTTCCGATGACTCTTTTCTATGTTTCTTTGTAAATTTACAAGAATTAATGATAATTCAAACTATTTTCATACAGAAATTAAATGTTTGCCTATTTTTTAACAAATAGGTAGAGTTTGGCTATTTATTAACAAATATGCTAAATTTTTTACAGAATTAGCTAAGAATATCTTTCCAATTACTTTTTTGTAGGATGATTTGCAAATTTTCAAGAATTATTAATTATTTAAACAATATTCATCAAAAAATTAAGAACCTGGTCATTTTTCAACGAATAGGATCAATTAGTTTAGGGAATCAAGAAAGAATGTATTCCCAATAAATCTTTTCTACGATACTTTGTAAATATACAATAATTAATCATTATTTTAATCATTTTCCTGAACATATTCACAGTTTGTCTATTTTTGAACGAATATGCAGAATTTGCTTACGGAGTCTCTTTTCTATGTTGTTCTGTAAATTTACAAGAATTAATAATAATTTGAA